>CAXHUL010000485.1:32200-85200 GCA_964019695.1 Loripinus fragilis | reverse complement strand
TCCACTTGGGCCTCTGGCGTATTGATAAGTAGGATGGATTTGGTGTGATCATCAACGAAGATTCCATTTTAGAAATCTAGGGATACTATTTACAAGAATTCTATGCCCAGGTAGGGAAATTATAGTTTCGATAGACAGGTCGTGCCTCTTTATTAAAAGACGTTAAGAAAGTTCGTTCTGTATTAAAATTGTGTTCCTGTTAATGCGGTAAACCACATAAATGGCACTAATACTCTTTATAGTGGACATACTTGAAAAGAAATAAACAATGAGATATTTAGTAAAATACTTTGCCATGAAATAAATATTCTACAAAATTCAGTACCCCACTCGAGAAGCAAAATGGGGATATACAACAAACAACCATTGCCATGCAATTACCATAGTGATCAGAACCTAAAAACTCCTCGTGTTCTTGTTTTCATCTTGTATAAGCATTCACGACATGTTCTTTTTGTTGGCATCTAACTTGTATAAGCAGGATAAATACAAGACCTGAGTGTCTTGACACGGTAAGAATCTTTATCAATATTTTCGCGTCTATGAGCAGATGAAATTGCATGTACAGTTGAGTTGAGCATGAAACATATCTCATAACATCGATGCCTGTTTATTTGAAGTTATCTACTGTCGTGCCAACCAAAAGTGACAGTGACGTAATATGTTGTTTTTCAACTGTTAAGTAAAGCATTAACTTGTACACTCCGCTTGAGCTAACGCGAATCGATATATCACTTGTGTATTAATCCTATCCGCAGGAGAGGATTAATACACAAATGATATATTGATTCTAAGCTCATGATAGCTTTATAACAAAACATGACGTCACTGTCACTCTTGGCTGGCAGAACAGTATTTAGAATTGTTCTAGGTATGGAGACATATACTATGAGACGGGCTACCCCTGCCGACAAACAAGAAGTACTTGCCCTGAACGACAATGTGTATGGTGGGAGAGACTACCTACCAGTGTTTTACGATAGCTTCATGTCCACGTCTAATATAGGTCCTTTCGTTCTTTTGTTGCATGGAAAAATAGTAAGTATCCTGTTTGTTTATTGACGTGTAGGATTCTCAAGTCTGCATGCTTTATGTGCGGATCCAGAGGGGGGGGGGGTCTCCCCCTGCAAAATCACAAAAAATATATGATTCCTAGCATTATTGATCCGGATCCCCTAAAATCACAAAGATACCAAGCCAGCATTCAATGTTTGGCCATCATCGGCACGCCAGCGTAACGACATTTTAATGGCGTTCCACTGGCGGGTCGATGATGGCCCGCTTTAAGTGGCATTTCGTATTTGATCCTCTTTCCCATCATCAACTAAAAATCGTCAGAGTTGGACCCACTCAGACTAAACTTTCTAGATGCGTGCATGTGCTCGATAATTGTTCATGCTTGATGTTGTTATCTGCTGACTTTTTCAAGATAAACTTTTTTAATCCAGCGCGGTAATACTACCACAGTGTCAAATAGTTTGCACCCAGATCAGGCCCGAAGTGGGTCCACTCTGTTTGCAAAGGTTATCAACAGTCGAAAAAAGTCGCTGCTAACAAGGAAATAGTTAAATAATGGACTGCAAGAATGAAAATAGTCAAATACTTGCTGTCATATTGTATATAGTTGGTGCGATACTGCGATAAAAATTGCAGCATGGTGGAAATTCAAATAGCAACAGTCACAACAAAGTGTATACTGATATTGGCCTAATCGCAATACTCTGATTATTTAGTCTGCGAATAAACGTGATACATTCGGAAATCCAATACTCTGGCTAATATCTGTACGAGCCTAATTTGGTCGCAAGCCTCGAAGTTGTTTTTCTCGCAACGAGGCCCAGATCAGATAAAAAAGATTATTAAATGTTTTATAATACATGGACAGAGCAGATTTAACGATTGTTTCCTCGTAACACTATAGTATAATCCGGGCATTTAGTTAAGAGTGCGTACCAAAAAAAAAAAAATCTAATTTCTTAACCAAAACATATGTTCTGGGTACTCAAAGAATCGTCTCAATGAGCACCCAAAACATATGCTAAATTGATGGATAAGACAATATTTACAATTTTATGCTCAAAACGTTTGTTTATCCAAACCTATGTATACTAGAGTCCATGCTCGATAAGAGTAGAGTTACGTAGTCGGTCACGTTATAGTACTTTATTCACCTAATTGGACAAATATAGGGGTTTCATTCATACTTCTAACTTTAAATCTGTTTCGTCACCTTACTCTTATCGAGCACAGACTATTTTACTTTAATTTCCTGCTTAAACAACTAAATGCCTACATCTCGCCAATGAAACATGCTAAAAAGTAAGTGAGTATGATCAGAGAATACCACACTCACAAACTGAAGACCAACCAACAGCATCGCGAGGAAGAGCCACAGAACATTATAGTAACAAAACATCTGTAAGACAATGATAGCAAAGCAACCAGCTTTCTCTTCCTCTTCAAGATAATTGCAAAACTAGAATGGGCACAAAGTAATGCATTATAAAACAAAGACAAACACAGAACTCCCACAAACAATGGGAGGTACATTAAACAATTGATCAAAAACAACAGAATCACCGCCTTAGAGTGGACAGCAACCTAAGCCACCAGGGGGCTTAAATGCATTTTACTAGCGCTAAATCTTCGCCCTAGATTCTGTTGTTGTTAAAATTTTAAAATTGTTTAGCTCGAATGGAGGCTTCCTAACTAATGCAATGTAACATCACAAAGAAAGAATCAAATTAACACATTATGAAAATGGCTCATGACTCACAGATAGTCTGAGTTAAAGTAAACCTCAAGTTGAGCTACGGTGGCCCCATCCGACGACAAGCATCAGGCATTTTTAACCGTCATTGTAGCAGAGTCACCACATGAGGTAGTGATGGGGTGCTTATAGTTTAGTGGTCAAATCTTATGTTGTAGGTCAAACATAAATTGTTAAGCTCGCTTTTAACATGCTCTCTCGTTAGGTCTGAGGGAAATACATGTGTTGATTAAAGACAAACCTCCAGATAAGAGCGTATTTCTTATTTCACAACCAAAGCATATGTCGATGGCAATGAGCCGTCTCAATGCGACCGTTCATTTGAGTACCCAAAACACATGTATAATCTAAACACAGCTACGAAATTTATGTCCACAGCATTGCAGTTTGTTGTGTTGCAGGGCCATGGCTAATTTCAACAATTGACATTGGTCCAGTGGACCATCTATTCGAATTTACTTAAGTAAAACATTATCATAAATAAAGTGCTTTGTTTTATAATGTGTAACACTCCATATTTTTAAAATCCTAATTAATGTTTTTCAGGTAGCATTTGGAGCAGTTATACTTGTAGATGGCGGTGAAACAGGGATAGGCCGTGGGGCTAGAATACACACAGCATTTGCAGGAAGAGCTTTGGGTAGACGCTTGCAAAACTACTGTGTAGAATGGGCAGTTTCAAAAGGCATATCAACTCAGTGTTTTACAGAAATACATCTAGGCGAGATTCGAAGAATTTCAGACAATTACAGAATGATTTTAGTCAAGGTAGATTTCAATACTTTTACATTCATTGTTATCTTTCAAGAACGATGGCAATATACAGTCACCATTGTTTGAGATCTTGTGATGGACTCAGCTAATCTACCGGGCTTGGTGTTGATTCGTTGTTGATTGTTACTCCCATTGTGGGATTCTGTAATTGTTCTATGTTTTGTTGTGCCTTACTGTAAGTCCATTCTAGTTTTGCAGTCATCTTGATGGTAAAGAGAGAGCTGGTTGCTTCACTTTGTTTGTCTTCCTGGTGTATCGTGATTGTTGTGTGGCTCTTCCTCACGATGTCATGGTTTGTCTGCAGTTTGTGATTCTGGTATTTGCTGATCATACCCACTTACTATTTTTTAAATAATACAAGCATAAGCTTTCACGAAAATCTTGGTCGGTACTCTTATTGTTAAAGCAAAAAGCAATGGAGGCCTGTGATAGGCAGTCAGACAGGCGGGTGCGAGGGTGGGTGGTCAGTCGGAAGCCAGGCAAACGAGTGGGTGGGTAAACAGATATAATTTGCTGCTTGAGCTCACAGACCTCAGAATTAATACTGTCTGTCAGTGGACCGTCTTCAAGTCTGTCATGATGTATGTCAGTGAAATATTTTGTTTCTGAAGTCTCCTTTCCGAAAATTGAAAACCATCGAATAGTTTTACGTTAGGGCTACTGCTTGGTTTATTGTTTCTTAATCTGCATATTTATACATCTATTATGCACGAGAATTTTGGGTGCACAAACGTTTGTAAATGCTGTTTATATGATTGAATGCGGAACATTGGTAGATGGTTTAACAATTTAATAAGTGCTTTTTTTACTGAAACATTTAATAACAATAACACAAAACTTAGTCTATTCAACTTATAGAGTTCAAACTAAAAAGGTAAATCCTTTTAAATAGCTGGTTTCCAACTATAAAACTTAGAAAAAGTCCTTCGTATAAATTCCAGAATTCACTTCTATATCAAACGGCAAGTCCGATTTTCACAGAAAGTCGGTGAGGAAATCCACACTTAACTATAATCCGTCCAGATGGCAATATCCAGCCTGAGTTCACTAAAATGTTTTAAATGTTACTGATTCCAAATATATTCTGTATGTTTTAAATTGTCTCTGCTCCAGTTTATATATGCACATATTCATATCACACAAATCACTAAGTAGTTAACATCTCTTTGACACTTCTCACTGCTCAGGATATGATCATCAAAGGTACTCTGATTGCTAAAGATATAGACATTAAAGTTGCCATATCAGTTGAGATCACTGTGACTAGTGTCTTTTATCAGTTTGGATCACTGATCGGCATATTAATTGTCAGAGCTGTAAAATCTACTTCCTTCCTTTGAGGAGTGATTATAATCAACAGCCCTAGCAATTTTAGTAGCACTTTGATCTCATTTCCTGGACAGTGACCCAAATTATTTATTTGTTTATTCACTATGAAAATTCAACTTAAAACACTGAAAATATCACCAAGAAATGATAAAAACTTTATGAACCCATTTGCATGAAATTTTACAGCATAAAAGCTCTCCCCTACTTTTTTTATTTTGGTCCCCAAAATTTAAATATTAGACCACTTCATACTGGAGACATGTAAACTGATTGGTTAGCGAGCAGTAAAAACACAGATGAGACATCATGGATTGATGCATCTCAACAAGGTCTGTTCTGTTTGCTTAGATAACATCCACATTAAGGGTAAGAAATATTTACATTTACTGAATAATTTGTAATTATGGTGATGTACCATTCGTTTTTTATTTTATACAAATTATTTAAATAGAAGATTCTACCAGTATAGAAGTAGTAAAAATAGCCTATCAGTAACCCAATTCATCAAAGCGTTTCTGTAAGCAAACACAAGACAAGTGTCCCATGATATGGCAAAAGTCACAATTGTGGAACCTCATAAAACATCATTCTGAAAAATCTGAATGTGCGTGATCCATTTTATTATCACCACAAACCCCACATCTGGCATACATGAATACGAATGATGTCCTTGTCGGCTACAAAAATCACACCTGAAGTTCTTTGCAGGACATTGGGATGCTGTATGTGATGATTTGCTTCCACATTTAAAACATCCAGGGTTTTGATGCAGTTGTGCGTGCTCCTTTCTTTTCATTTGAAGAACTGTTCTCTACATGTAGGTTACCTTTTTTTAGGGCTTGGCTTTGTTTCTTTTTCGGTTTGTGAGTTCTAAGGTAAGATTCAGTTGGAGGTGGTTTTGCTTTGTAATTTTCAAGTTCAATTTTCAAACAGCTGATTTCATTTTTGAGTTTATAAACTTCTTGATGGTGTTGATCTTCTAAATACTTTTTTTGTTCTTTTTCCTTATCTAATTATTCTGCTTTTTCTTGTAATTTTACCTTACATAAATAGTTCTCATTATCAAGTTTCTTTGGAAGAGTCCTGATGTTTGCTTGTTCCTCCCTGAGCATAGCATTCAGCTTTGGAATTTCATTTTGTGCAAGTTTCAGGTTTTTCTGGCTTATCTCGAAATTATCCTGTAGATCACCATAATTTAAACCCCATAAGTCATTTCTACCTGAAGTTCTTCAAGTTTGGTTTTACAGTTTTCCGAACATTGAATATGAACTAAAATGGGTCGTTTCATCAACTCACGAAATTCATCATCATCTACTGAAGAAAAGGGGAACAGTGAACATACCGTCTTTCTTTCTCTGAAAGTATCCAATTGATCTTGATCGCGTTGTTGCTTCTTCTTACTTCTTGTCCTTTTCATAATTTGTCTGTTTCTGATGCTGTCATGTTGATTATAAAAAGGTGGTAATGTCAAGTATAAAACAATTGGTAGCACAGCATTATTATAGTAGTCATAGTATTTCCTATCAAACCAGTGTTCCATTGTTAAAGTTTATGACTTTCTCTGTTCAGTTGATCTTACGTTGCTCTTCAGGAATTTGGCTTGGCTTGTAAGAGGTATCTAAGTTCACGTACCCCTGTGATTCTCACCATCTATTATGCACGAGAATTTTGGGTGCACAAACGTTTGTAAATGTTGTTTATATGATTGAATGCGGAACATTGGTAGATGGTTTAACAATTTAATAAGTGCTTTGTTTACTGAAACATTTAATAACAATAACACAAAACTTAGTCTATTCAACTTATAGAGTTCAAACTAAAAATGTAAATCCTTTTAAATAGCTGGTTTCCAACTATAAAACTTAGAAAAAGTCCTTCGTATAAATTCCAGAATTCACTTTTATATCAAACGGGAAGTCCGATTTTCACAGAAAGTCAGTGAGGAAATCCACACTTAAGTTTATTTATAATAATCCGTTCAGACGGCAATATCCAGCCTGAGTTCACTAAAATGTTTTAATTGTTACTGATTCCAAATATATTTTGTATGTTTAAAATTGTCTCTGCTCAAGTTTATATATGCACATATTCATATCACACAAATCACTAAGTAGTTAACATCTCTTTGACACTTCTCACTGCTCAGGATATGATCATCAAAGGTACTCTGATTGCTAAAGATATAGTAATTAAAGTTGCCATATCAGTTGAGATCACTGTGACTAGTGTCTTTTATCAGTTTGGATCACTGATTGGCATATTAATTGTCAGAGCTGTAAAATCTACTTCCTTCCTTTGAGGAGTGATTATAATCAACAGCCCCTAGCAATTTTAGTAGCACTTTGATCTCATTTCCTGGACAGTGACCCAATTTATTTATTTGTTTATTTACTATGAAAATTCAACTTAAAACACTGAAAATATAACCAAGAAATGATAAAAAAACTTTATGAACCCATTTGCATGAAATTTTACAGCATAAAACATGCAGCAACCTAGATTTTACATATGTTGCCACTCGCTTTCAATTTTAAACTTTCTGGGACGTTCTCGTCCGAGAATAGAATTAATGAACAATGGTACACTGAACACACACACTTTGGGTAAAGGGGTGTATCTCAGGTCATATGATTTACTCTGCACGCAGGGTATTTTTCTATGCTGTTTCATTTGATGACTTTTTCAAATAAATTGCTTACAAAATCTATCAGGAACACTATCAGGGTGTCAAACGGTTTGGATCTAGATCAGGACTGATGCTCTAGATCTGTTGGTTCTGATCTGGATCCAAACTGTTTGCAAGCATTATCAGCAGACGACAAAAGTTGCCACTAGCATAGACAAAATTAATGTAAGGTGTAGTATGGGCATGCAGCCTAAATAACTACCTGCTTCAGCTCAAAATGTAGGGTAAAGTCGGGTAACTTCGGACATCAGGTAAATTCGGACATACATTTGCAAACAGTGGAAATCCAGATGAGACGGCACCTTATGAGCCGTCTCATCAGGATTTTCACTGTCTGCTTAGTTAATTTATTTTTATTCCAATAATCAAAATATGAAACAAACAAGGTCGTTTTCCGAATTTAGCCGACCACCCGAATTTACTCGACTTTACCCTATATGACTGACCTCATTGTCTGGTTTGAGAATGACATTTCCATTTTCGTGATGAAGTATGCCTAGCCTAGTCTATATGCAGTACACCTAAGGAATCTTCTAACGCATACACTTTTGTTTTGGCATTTTCTTGAAAGCTAGAATTTCGAATTAAAAATATTATGGAATAAATTAGGACAATGTTTTCCGGTAATGCATGGCCATTTTCAGGGAAAACTGACAAAGAGTTTTTAAAATATTGAAGTTTGAGTTGAAAACTTCAAAAAACGAAAGTAGCAAATTTACCATTTTTCAAACAAATCAATAGGGAAAACAGAATAGCAATTTGTCAAATGTATTCCATTTAGTAACAAGGATTAATGAGACATGAAACATTTTCAAAGGTAAGTCTGTCTGTATTCTATTATTCATAAAATAAGAAAAAAAAAATCCAACTTCTATCTTCTACATCTTTTAAAGTGAAAGGACAAAGCGCAAACACAAGTAATTAAATCATTCCTGATAATCGCATCGCATATGTGCTCGATTGACTTTAGATCTGGGGCGCAGGATAGCCATGGTTAAACATTTATTCTGCTAGCTAGCAGCAGAGTCCTGGTGGTGTTACTCACAGTGTGGACTTTTTATATTTCAACTGTTCAAAATCGCATGAAAAAAGTCGGTAGAATATGGCCAGGAAATACCACAATTTACACACTGCAGACCAACCCATCACACCGCGAGGAAGAGACACATAGCACAAACAGTCCCATGACACAAAAAGCAATTTTTAAGCAACCATTTCTCTCTCTCTTCCCCAGCGAGATGATTGCAAAAATAGAAATGACACTAAGTACTGCACAACAAAACAAGGACCAAATACAAAAATAAAACAAACAATAGGAGCAACAATAATAACTAACCAACAACACGTGCACACCACCTTAGAACGCTCAGTCGAAGTAACTGGGGCTTAAATTAATTTTACTGGCCAAATCTTCTCCCTAGATTATGCTGTTGTCAAAACAAAAAAAAAACGTTAAGCTCGCGTGGAGGCTTCCTTACGTGTGCAATGTATCATCACGGGGAAATAATCAAATTATTACTGTGATGAAACGATGAAAATGGCTTTGAACTCACAGACTGACAGAGCTAAAATAAACCCTCCCCCAGTTGAGCCACAGTGGGCACATCCAAAGACAAACACCAGGCAGTGACCCACCAATGAAAATTTTCTGCCAAGGTCGTCATTGTGTCTGACGCCTTACCCACCATGAATTTCATGCATTTCTAATTACAAAATGACGTTTTCCATTGTTCAGCATGGCAAATGAAATTAAAATTACCTCACTGAAATGCAGACTTGAGCCTAAATTCCAATTTTTGTGACTTCCGATGTAGACCCTTTTAAATTAAATAAGCTGTAGTTTGCATAATACCCAAGGTATTGTTTTGAAAGGGGTACTTGCATCTGTGCCCACACATGGATTTTCTTGTAACTTTGCATATTAATAACTTATTATATACAAACTACAAAAATGTATTTATCGAATAGGATAGTTAAGAACAAGGCTTAGGAAGCAACCCTGACGTACTCCACCTTTGAGGTGGTACCTGTCTCTAAACTTCTATGTCCTAAATCTATGGTTTTGTTTATTTGTATGATTTGTCATCTACATTGAATCCAAAATACCATAGTCATTATATTAATACCCCAAATTATTTGGATAAAGTATAGTTTACGTTTTGTGAATAAATGATTATAAAATTTCAATATTTCTTCTCAAAAATTTACAAAACATTTAACATTCAATTCCAAAGATAGATATACTAGGCCAAAAAAGAAACGCCGCATACAATAATTAAAAGTATTGTGAGTTAAATGAGCGTGGCAAATTTCATCTCCTGTGTTTGTTTTGCTATTTAGACTGCCACACATTTTCCACATTGTTTTATTGAGGCCAGTCAATCAAAACCAGTGTACTGACCGATTTTCCATTTTCCAGTTTTTCACGTGCACACTCAGTCCATTCAGATTTACATCCGTACTAACTACTAAAATCTCTAGTCGAACATCCCAAACGTCTAAAAACATTTAAAAACTTTGGAATTTAAGATTCCACATTGCTCATTTACGATTACAAAGGTGCAATAGGAATGTTACAAGCTAACGTGACGCCATTAATAGTAGACAGACGATTTCAGTGCCATGTTGGGACGATTGGACGTTTAAAGAATCGTTTCCAACAAACTGGGGCAACGTCACATAGTCCGCGTCCAGGACGTCAACGTGTGTCGATGCGACGTCAAGATCGAGACGTCCAGATGTCTCATTTGTGCAATCGATTTTATCTGGAGTCAGTCACAGCTAGGACATCCCAAGGAACTCATAGTCCAAAAATCAGGGCTCAAACTGTGAGAAGTCCTTTAAGAAATTTGTTTAAGACCTCCACCTCCCAACGTTTGACTGAACTTTACTTTGGTGCAGTATTTACGTCAAATCAAGAAACCCTTGGTAGTACTAAGGTGTTAATGAATTAAAAAAAAACTGGCAAAGAGCATTCTCAATCACCATTTTACTCTATTTTTTTCTAATCACTACATTTTTTTTAACGAAATACAAAACTGGTACAGTTAGCACTTTTCATAAATAGCGGCGTTTCTTTTTTGGCCTAGTATATGTTCTAGACTTTGTCAAGATATCATATTATCACAAAAACATGCCGTATATATCCTGCTGATCTGAGCCAAATTTCATCAAAATCTAAACTGGTAACTGTGTCATTTCCTACCTCTTATTGGTATGGTCAATTTTAGCAAATATAATTATTTAGTTGAAATGAATCAATAACTCTACAAAAGGAGGATGTTTTTAAATCAACTTCCACTTTTCTTAAAGAAAGACATGTTTAAACAATTTCAAATGATTCAATGGTTGGAAATGCCGAAGGTCTTGGCCCCATGTTATGGCACTATGGGGCTAAGACAATGTGTATCACTTTCTCAAGTCCTGAATAATATTGTGTAAGAAACATAATATCATAACAATAAACGTATGAAAACAAGAAGAACAAATATTTCCGTTACATCCCAACTGAACTAGAGTAACCACATTTTGGTGCCATGACCAGGATAAAGTGCAAAAGAGTCTTATCAAAGGTATCATATAACAGTGTTCTTCATGAATATGTGAGGTCCAAAAACGAAACTGTATGCCTAGAATATACAGCCAGCTAAAGTATAAATGTTGCTATATGATGGAAATCAGTTTTACAGAACAGAATGATCAGAGAAGAATTGAGCATTAAATTAGCAATACCTTTGGGGCGAAGAGTTCTATGTGACCGAAATGGTTAATATTAACCAATAGGTTTGACAGGGGGCTATTCTTGTGAACCCGGTTGGAAAGCCTAATTTTAGTGATCAATTCAAAAAGATAGTAAAACGTTATATAAGGGTTGGATATAACTTGGATATCATGCGACAGTCTGCATGCCTAGTTTAAACCCAATCACCATTTATAGCTATGGTTTCCTCTTTAATTGCACGACGGTGGGTCAGGCCTCAGACTCTATGACGGCTCTGACGTAAAGCTTTAATCAGTGGGTTGGTGCCTGATGCTTATCTGTAGCTGGACCCACCGTGGCTCAACTTGAGGTTTTCTTTAGCTCTGACTATCTGTGAGTCATGAGCACTTTTCTTTGTTTCATCATGGTGTGTTAATTTGATTAGAATGTTTCTCCATGATGATACATTGCATTTGTTAGATGGCCTCCATGCGAGCTGAACATTTCTTGTACTTCAACAACAGCAGAATCTAGGGCGAAGATTTGGTACCAGTAAAATGCATTTAAGCCCCCCGGTGGCTTAGGCTACTGTCCGTTCTAAGGTTTGTATATTGTTACTCCCATTGTGGGAGTCTGTAATTGTTCTATGTTTTGTTGTGCGTTACTTTATGTCCATTCTAGTATTGCAATCATCTTGATTGGGAAGAGAGAGCTGGTTGCTTTGCTTAATTTGTCTTCCTGTTGTCTCGTGATGGTTGAGTGGCTATTCCTCGCGGTGCCACGGGGTTGTCTGCAGTTTGTGATTGTGGTATTTCCTGATCATACTCACTTACTTTTATTTATGAGGCTTACAATTAAAAAAATCATAGATATAAGGTTCAGCTCTTGTATGAACTGACTTGTCGTAAGGTTTCTCTTCTGTATGAATTAAAATTCTTATTAATGTTACATATTACGTGTAACATTGGTTAGATGTAGTTTTAACGTTAGAAACTAGATGTGGTAAGTACAGGTGTCACCATATCATATAATTTGGGGTAATATTATTGTGTAAGCACTTCATTAAATAAGAATCATGGAATTTAATATCAAAGAGTATTGTTTTTTTCTTTGCCAATCCATAATAGGGGAAAACGCTGAACATATCGACCTTTATCAATAAACGTACTAGCATGGTGATTCAAACTAAGCAAGTATTCAAGTATGTTTTACAATGAAACATATTTTATTGTATTTTTTACATTTTGATGAATTAGGGTCATGTGTTGTTTAGTTTAAACATATTTTATTGCCAAATTTTTATACAGCAATGGGGTTGGGTCACAAGTTCTCACAACCTTAGTTACGACCCTTCCCCTACAATCTTAACATACATAAAAGCTAGTAAACATGGCTAAACATGTACAAATACATATGAATACATGTACAACTACATATGAATACAAAACAAATTAAAAAATTATTTAAGTTAAATCAAAATAAACGAAGAAAAATACATGGTGATGAATAAATAAATAAATAAATAAATAAATAAATAAATAAGATAAATAAATAAATAAATAGCATGTATATATAAAACTGCTATTAAGAACCTCTTCAGTTTGAAATGTTAAGTTGTCAGGTCATCTGGTACAGGTTTCTAAGTATGTTTCAAAAAAGAGTCATAGAAGGTTATTAAAAGCGTTTTGAGACGTGTATATACCTATGCACAGCCCTGAACAAGACCACATTAACTTCAGTATTCCAGTTTTCATTGCCGTTAAGGATCACATTGATATTTAGAGGATGAAAGCCTCTAACTGTATCATTAAAAACCTGTCTTTCAACAGTATATTTTCTGCATTGAAAGAAGTAGTGGTAGGCATCCTCTACCACGTCACACAAATCACATAAAGGATTATTACGAATATGATTTCTAAAAAGATCACTGTTTAGACCACTGCATTTATTTCTCAGCCTTGCATGTAGAACAGACATATATCTATTTCCAACAGTAAAGTAGGGTGGAACATGTGCTATGCTAAGTTTTGAGAATATGTGCTTTTTAAAGGTTGGCAATGTTGATATATCTTTTAAGTTATCATCAAGAGAATTCCATAGCCT
The DNA here is from genome assembly GCA_964019695.1 of Loripinus fragilis. Lineage (NCBI taxonomy): Eukaryota > Metazoa > Mollusca > Bivalvia > Lucinida > Lucinidae > Loripinus > Loripinus fragilis. Next base: position 71,838 of record CAXHUL010000485.1, on the reverse strand, counting down.
AATGGCTGATGGAAAAGAAGATTTCTGTGAAATACTAGTTCGATTAAGAGGTACAGATATGTTTCTATTGTTTCTCAATGGGTATCCGAAATTCACATACTAAAGGAGGAATTAAATCTTGTATGTAAGAAGGCACCATACCACTGTTTACATTATACATAAATGATAGTTTATGTTGCTGCCTTCTTTGTGATAGAGTTGCCCAGCCGCACTCTTTGTACAGGTTTTCCAATGATACTGACCTGGTCAACCCAGTAATTATTCGGGCTGCCTCATTTTGATTTTTTTGAAGTGTTTGTGAGTCTTGTTCCGAGCAGCCATCCCATACAACTGACGCATATTCAACAACTGGTAACAGATAAGACATATACATCTGGTTGAGTGCAGTTCTACTAATAGAATATTTCAATTTACGCATTATTCCTAAAATTTTAGTTGCTGAATTGACAATATTTTCAATATGAGTGTGCCACTGGCCATTACTACTTAATGTTACACCCAGATGTTTATGACTATCTACAAAGCTAATTGCAATATTATCAAAAATAAGATGTGGTAATATCTCTAGTTTCTTAAGAGTAAATAATACAGCCTCTGTTTTTAGCGGATTAAAGGTAACTAACCACTGTTTAGCCCAATTTGACAACAGTTGTAAATCATGGTTGATAATACCAGCTATGTCAGCAATATTTGCTGCAGCATAAAATAGTGAACTATCATCTGCAAACAGCCTTGTCAAACTAAGAAGTTGTTAAGCTATATCATTAATATATACTAAAAATAAAAGAGGCCCTAGAACAGATCCTTGAGGCACACCAGCAAAGATAGATTTTAATCCAGAGTAACATGATTTAAAACAAACTTTCTGTTTTCTTTGGCTTAAATAACTATTTTACCACTCTAAGAGTTTCCCATCAATGCCGTTTTGTCTAAGCTTAAACAGGAGACCCTTGTGCCAAACTCTTTCAAATGCTTTTGACACATCACAGAAGACACTACAAGAAAACATGTTATTATCAAAGGCTTGATATATATTATGAAAGATGTCGATTAACTGAAACACTGTTGAATGATGAGGTAGGAAACCAGATTGATACTTATATAAAAGATTATTATCTATTAAGAAATTATACATGTTCTTAAAAACAATCCTTTCTTGTAGCTTCCCAATACAGCTCAAGAGTGCAACTGGTCTATAATTAGAGGGTTGAGATTTGTCTCCCTTCTTAAAAATGGGAATAACGTTTGCAAGTTTCCATATATCAGGAAATATTCCTTCATGAAAGGATCTATTCATTAAAATGCAGAGGGGTTTTTAAACAGTTTTTGACACACCCTTGAGCATTTTATGGCTTATGCCATCATCACCACTTGCTTTATTAGGGTTGAGTACTTCAAAAATATTTTCAATTTCGATTTCAGTGCAGTTAATTTGAGAAAGAGAGTTATCAGTAAGCTTAGTAAGGGAGATAGCTGAGTTTCTGCATCATTGACCAATGAGATAGAAGCAAAATAATCATTTAAACAATTAGCTTTGTCTTGATCGTTGAAATGCCATTGATTGTCACCGTTTGAAAGCGTTGAACATAAAGGAGGAATACAAGATGAAGATCTGTTATTTTTTATTTTTGACAAAATGGCGAATTACTTTCCAAAATTTACGTTTATCATTATTTTGAAGGTCTGAAACAATAATATCTAAATTATTATAAAACAGTTCCTTAGCATGCTTTTTTTGATTATTTACCTTATTCCTGAAGAGTTTGTATTTGTTCCAGACGTTTGGGTTACCTGATTGTATAGCTTTCTTCTTCAGTCTATTTCTTTTCCTTGAATTCGTCATGTGTTTACATCAAGTTGAAAAAATATGTTACCGGTCCTTGAATTTCATAAAATTTGGTCTACATATTCTTAACATATATGGCTAGTTTATATGTTGAAATGGTATCTTGACAAAGACTGCAACGGGTAAAAATTTTAATTCCAAATTTGACTGAATACATGATATACAGCTGAAATTTGTGGCACCATGTCATAAAAATGAATGCCCACCCACTATCCTAATACATACAAAACAATTTATAGTATCAACGAATGTATCAATGATATATTTATTTAATAAAACATTTCTGCGCCCGTTACATGATATGTCATTTACTTTAGAAATGATTATATCTGGGTACCCTGAGGTATTGTAGTGATATTATACATGACGTCATAAATTGAGAATGGAATTGCATAAAAACTCAAATGTACCATAAATATAGAAGTCATACCCAAGACAATTAATAAACATAATATTATCAAATTCCAAGCGTGGGCAGACTCCCATGTTAATTTCCCATACCATGCAAGAGCCCCTTTTCACACATGATATGGTAAAAATTGAAGTTTTGCTTAACAATAAAAAATTGAATGCCTTTAACATTATTAAGCGTTTGTAGTAAATTGTTTACTGTATGCGTTAGAAGATTCCTTAAGTATATATATTGTGCTAAGCATTATTTCAGTTGTTTAATGATCTGGCAATGAAAATACAATTTATATTATCTTCATAACTGTTACATTTAACATATATTTTGATATTAATTATTTTATTTATTTATTTATTTTTATTATTAATTAAGAAATGTAAAGTTTTACGATCTGAGACTTATCTCACATGTAATATATCTTATGTTGCGTTTAATTTCAGCACATTCTACCTTATATGGTGATCCCGAAACTGTTGCATAGTGATCCAATACTAGACAGGAATAGTCCATGCCTATCGAGGGTTAGCGATACTATATTGTCGACATACTTCAAGACACATCGTCTCAGACAGTACCTATTCCCGGAGGATAGAATTCTTGTAAATAGTATCCCTTACAGACTGATGCAGAGTAATATTCCCATTATCTTCAGTAACAATAAAATTACTGACATGTGTATGTATACGGATGTTAGCTATTGTACTGATAGTTATAAGGGCCTGGTATCGATTGGCACATCATATCCAGTGCCACGCCCCTCATTTGCATATAATATAGAACTTTATGGGGAAGACAATGACAGTATTGAGAAGCACATTGTGTGCCACTTAAAGAAAATGGCTGACATTAAAGCAGAGAAAATAAGTGTGTATGTATGTTTTGGTGAAAAACTATCCCAACAAAGAATTGAAGGAATATTTTCAAAATATGATATTCCAAGACAAACACTAGGAAATCCTAAAGACACAGAGAGACCCTCCATGAAGCGCGTGTTACTAGAAGCATCTGGTATATATAAGAATAAAGTTACAGGTAAATTGTGATATAAAAAGCATGCCTTAAGACAAGAGTGCGTAATTAAGTAAATATTATTTTATTCCTGAACCAAAGCATATGTTGTGGGTACTCAAAAGAACCGTCTCAATGAGACGGTTCTTTTGAGTAGCCAAAACAAATGTTTAAACTGATGGATATAAGGAAATATTCACAATTTAACCTAAATATTTTATCCTAGGGTATAAATTCATACCTACGATACACATGTTATGTAGTGATGTTGTTGCAATGCTTGAAACGGGTTTTAGCTGGCGGAGTGTCCAAAATTACGAGCTGCTTTGTGCTTCTATAAAATTATGAAAAGGTAAGGCCTCATTTTTAGCAGTTGATTAACAGGGAAAAAATCAGATTTAGGTTTGAGGGGGGGGGGGGGGCCTACAAAAAGCTCTGAAAATGACCAGTTGATTGGTCATTTTCAGAGCTTCCTTAATATATCCAGAACAAACAGTAAAACTAGTAAGGTAAACCAAGAGTCTGTATTGAATCTTAAAGAAATCATCATTTTCCTAAAACTCCGGACAGGACAATCACTTTTAACAGTGTCACTTTCATAGATACACAGACAGAACCTCAAAAAAAATTTCAACGAAACAAATAATATTTATAGTCCGCGGATAAAATAAAAGAATAATTTTAGAAACAAAATGTTTGTTTTTTCTAATTTCCGAAAAATAACAGTAGGAGGGTTTGTAAATCAACTAATAAAATAATTCTGGCCTAATTCAGATACACTTTATCAATATGTTGAAAAATGAAAGGATAAAAGTTCTCAAAGATACAAATGTACACTGTGGTTAAAATGCCTGTAAGAAATATTATATTATTGTCCCAATCGCAGGAAATATACCACTGTGTTCAGGGGCAGACTTGATTTAGCAATCTAAGAGAATGTGTAGTACGCCAGAACATCAACCTAAAACAAGCAAAACTGGGCACTTTGGAGTACTCTGGAGTAAATCAAGCGATTGATGTTTGAGTTGTAAAAAAATAACACAATCGGATTGCCAAGAAGAAGAAAAGGAATGACAAAATACTTGTGCTTTCAATCCCACTTACTAATGACCATATTTTTTCAATATTAATGATTATCAGAGCCTATCGGGAAAGAGAGAAAAATATCTCAGCACAGTGTAGGTAGTGTTCCGCCATCTTGTTTTGGACCAGGTCATGTGACTGTTCTGTCTGCACCACCTCGGAAGATGGAGTATTCCGGCATACGCCAGCACAGGTGTACCAGGTGCACTTGATTTCTGTTCTGTCTGTTCTGAGTGGAAGGAGTAAAGGGAACAGCTAAATCAAGCCCGCCCCAGGAATATTTTGAACATTTCACGCAGTCAGTTGAACACGTTCAAACACGCCCATCAATCCAAAGCTTAGTTTAAACATATCTTTTTTCAGAAAGATAATTCATGTATTAATACAAAGTATAGGATTAGAACGAAAGTAATACTACTTATATAGTTCTTCTCCTAGATGCTACATATTGTGAAACGTAGGCAGATTTAACAAGGTTATTCAACTCTCTGGAAAGCAAGTAGGTTCAGCTCCGCCAATTATTGTCCAGAATTGTTGGTAAATCCATGAGAAGCAAGCTTAATCCCATTATAACCATTAATCCAACACCTTCTTAGCATAAAATCCAAAACTGGGTTTATGAAGAGGAGGGACATGTTTCCAATGAATAAGAAGTGCCTTAGTTTCTCTAAACTCTTCTCTATGCATTCTGGAAATGGTTTTCGATAGCCTTTGCGTTTACCATCGACATATCTTAAATAGAGTGCCCTGGAATTTCAACTGGGTCGTACTTGATTCATACTGTTCTGTGTGTTCCGAGTACTCCCAGAAGATGTTGTGAATCAAATGAGACAGATCATTTCGGCGTACTCCGTAGTAACTCTATGAATCAAGTACGCCAGAACATGCACAGAGCAATACACAAAAAATGGCTATTTACTACTTGAACAACTAAAGTGGCTGTTCCGAGTCTGATAGCGACTCAAAACAGGAAATGGTCTTACTGGCACTATTCCTCTAAGAGTTTCTTGTTTTAAAGTTAATGTTTGTGATAGGTTTTTATTCCATTCAGCCTTTCCGCCATTTTCGTTTGATCACGTGACCTCTCTACTCCGACCACACCACCTCTGAGGGAGGTGTACTCGGAACAGCTTCTGCACAGCTTTTCTCTGATACGTGACTGGAATTCTGCCTGTCCAGAGTAAAAAGCGTACTCCGAACAGGTGAATCAAGTATGACCCTGATTCGCGAATATGAATTGAGGTAGATGTCACAGAGGTGAACATTGTGATTATTTTGCTTAACGCAAAAATTACCTTTTCTCCTTCAGTGCCACCGTGAGTAGTGTTGATATTTACTTAAATCATACCAAGCGTGGGAAAAACTGGTTTAACCTGTCTTGCATTGTTTTCTTATGGAGTACCTTGAAACTGAGCTGTTCTATTTTATCATCCAATCAGTAGCCGTTTTAGTTAGACATAAGGATGTAAGATGATGGGTGATTGGTTGCTAACGAACACACCTCTTTTAACTTACTTAGCGCATGCGCCTAACCTCACAAATACATATGCGCGCGACATTTGGAAAAGGCATTCTCATTTTTGCAGTTAGATCGACTCCATCGATCTACAGGCTGTAGAACATATATTTATATATTATTATTTATATTATTCCTTCACGGAAATGATATGGAAACATTATTATTAGCAGGTATGTGAATTTATATTCTTTTTATCATACAGATCACAGATTGTCGTTTCTGATGAAAACACCAAAGGGAGGTTTTCGCCAGGAACTACATTCTGTACATTTCCTGTGACGTAGTTCACAATATTTCTGTATGACGTATTAACGCAAATTACATTGCCTTCAACTTGTGTTTTCCGTCTTTTCGAAATAGGCATGGCTATCGTTTTGATCTTTATGGACATTGCAAATGGAGGAATTAGTAAATTGAGCTAACGCATAAAATGTAAGTTAAATGCAAAAGGTGTGGTTTTAATGTTTTAATCTCTTTGTATATAATTTTATCACTGCAAAATACCCATGTCTAAAAATAGACATGACATGCTCACTGCTCAGGTACCAAACGAATTATCGTACTTGCAGTCAGTTGCAAGTATATCCGTTGTCCGTGTCCGATTGTCTGTCTGTCTGTGTTGTAAATATGTATTGCATACGGGTGCAATGTATTCCGTTGTCCGTGTCTGTTCATTTGTCTGTCTGTGTTGTCTGTACTGTTTTATTGTTTGTTTTGTATTTTAGGACACCCTTTTTATTTACAACTGTAAAATAAATTTATAACAACATCTGTCGTTGAGATCCCTGGCTAAACGAATCCATACCCTGCGACAAATTGGCGCCCAACATGGTTTTATCATCTCATTGACAAGGGTGTTCTGCTGACTGACCTTCATCTACAACCATGCTTCATCATATTATATAGATCATCAAACCTCCAGCCATGTTCCGTTATGTCTTCATGTATTCATCTACGTATCAGCTGCTGTGTTTGTGATTTTATAATTTCATATATAAAAATGGCCATATTTTGTGTTGCAAGCTTGCATATTTATTTTTTTTTAAAAATCTGATCAGTAATTATTATGTCGATAACTATACATATTCAAAGATGGAGCAAACCGCAAGAATGAGAATCGTCGGATAGCCTCCATCTGATCCGGATCCCTCCACTATTTGGTACCTTATATGTGACACTGGTCTTGCAGTGAAGTTACTGTGATAATTTTTTTCGTGTATTTTACATTGTGTGGATCCTGTATTTGCTAGGTGCACCTGTACTCTGCTTGCTATGAAAAATTAATTTATTTCTCGCAGCAGGCCAGAGTAAACTTTATATGTGAATATTGTTTGATTCGAAAAGATAAATTTGATTTTCGGACCATACCATTTCATATATTTGCATATATATATATAAACTCTCATTTGAGAATAGTCTGTGATATTTCATATTTAGTGATCGGTAAATGTTGTCATTCTTGCATCTATAATGAAATTGCATATTTATTAATATTGGCAATCTGTTTGGCTTGATTTGTGAATTTTGCCAAATTATTTCTGTGTATTTATTGTCTATTTGACTGGCAAAATCAGTGAACTTTGCCAAAATAATATTGACAATGCTATAGCAAGAGTGAAAACATTTTTACTGATATTCATAGTGGTTATATGTTGTCATCTGTGATAGCTTTGTGAATCATGTGCACTAGAACTAACCACTAATACTTGTTTACAGGTTCCGGAATGGGTGCAGATGAATATATGTGTTTCTTTTAATTATGTATGTAGCATAGGGGTCAGTTTCTAATTTCAAATTTTTGTTATTCAGGGAATTAATAAGGTGAGAAATTTAAAAGACCTTACTGGTGCAATGACAGATACCTTAAGTTACAATAAGAAGATGAGATAAGGTAGGAGATTTGATTTTCCCCAAAAATAATTTCTCCCTCATTTGTTTTTTTCCCATACTCATTTTTTTTCCCCTCATTCAATTTTTCCCCTCATTTCTCCTTCTGATTGTTTTGGACCATCAACAATTTAATTTGATCAGTTATTTTGTGCATATGAGTCTTTCCCAGTTAGAAAAATATTTAAGGGAGAACCCTGTTATTGCCCCTACAACTCCACAAAAACGGACAGTTATTTTAGTTAGTGGTAGTAAAGGGAATTATTTGGAACGTCACATTAGCCGTATTCACCCAGAGAAAAATATCATTTTTGAATCAAAGGGTGGCCGTAATTCTAAGCAAGCCGTAGATTTAATAGCTGCTAATGTTCAGAATTATAGGCGGAAATACGGCAACATTTTGTTAATTTGTGGACTGGCACATGTGACTTGACTTCGAAAGTTGGCCAAAATAGATATGGCAGAAAAATTATTGTTGATTTAAATACTGTTCAAGTTGAGGATATTGTTCACCAATACAATGAATTTTTTGAGATTTGCTCTTCTTATGGTGACAGTGTTAAAGGCATAATTTTAGAGTGTCCTTATTACTCAATTTCAATTTGGAATAGTGTACAAGGTCACCCTAACCCCAGTATTTTTGACAAGAACAATTTGATTTTACACCATAAGATCAATGAATTAAATCAAAATATCAAAGAGCTTAACTCAACATATGGTGTACAGGCCCCTAGATTTAGTTGTGACATGATCAAAACTAGAAAATTGAAAAAGAGTTACCCCACCAAAACTGTCTCTTATAGCCTTTTAAAAGATGGTATCCACCCTGGTGTGACTCTGTCACAGTATTGGATCCGGCGCATAGTTATAGCCTTTATTTTTAAATACTGTTACTAGTTTTAAAATATGTTTTCAGGTACAGTACTTGTGCATTTTCATTGACAGAGAGACTTGTGAATATTTTTTTTTTGGTGTCTGCATACTAAGTGTTTTGTGTTATATAATTGTTTGAAATTACAATTTATGAGGAGTTGTCAATTTTTAGGTGCATGTTTTTAGCAATTGAGCTGCCACATGTACTTGAACTTGATTTCTCTTCAATAAAGGATAGGTTCATTGTGTTGCAGTGTGGTTTGTCTGGAACAATTGTTTTTAGCAATTGAGCTGCCACTTTTGTCCAGATAAGAATTACTCTGCAGCACTGGAACTTTTCAAACTTAGTGATATTGATTGCAGTGATCAGATAGTTTTTTTTTGTATATGTGAATGGAATGCTACAGGGTGATATGATTTAAGTATATGTTTTTAGTAATTGAGCTGCCACATATACTTAGTCATTTTTGTTACTTTGTAGTACTTCCATGAAACATATGTACTTTTTGTGAATAGTATAGTGGTATTCATATAGTGAAATCTCTCTGTTTGTGAGTGGTGCTATATATTATATATTAGTGTTTGACAATTGTCAATTAGCTTGTCCTTTTCTAAGCCCCAATCATTAAGTATGGCTTCCAAGGATAGCTCTATGGATGATATGGTGAAAGCTGTGTCATCCAACCCAGCTTACAAGGTCCTCACTAAAGAGGAATATGACATTTTAATGTCAAAACATGCTGGGGGAAGTCCCAAAAAGGCTGACCCCAAAGTGTTGACTAGCACACCAGATGCTAAAAAGGTTCAGTTTGAGGGTGCTGGGTCCAAGTTATTATCTTTTATAAATAAAGGCCAAGCACCATCACCTGTCCCAAGATTTACTTTTAACAATACTTTGCCTCATAACACTTCATATGTCCCCAGTCCCTATGTCCCCAAATTGCCCACATTTAGTGGTTCTGAAGAACCCCAAAAAGGGGAGACAACATATGAAGTGTGGAGTCTTGAGGTTAAATGCCTCCAGAGTTCTAGTGTACTGCCAGAACCAATTCTGTTGCAGTCCATTAGGAATTCACTAAAGGGTAGTGCTAGAAGCCTTTTAGTGCCTTTAGGGCAGAATGCCACAAGGGCCGACATTTTAGCAAAGTTAGATGGTTTTTATGCTAATGTCAGCTCAAGTGAAACCCTGATTCAGTCATTTTACAGTGACTATCAGAAAGAGGCTGAATCAGTGGTTTCTTTTGCTTCAAGAATTGAGCAGACCCTATCAAGGGCAGTTAAGTCTGGCCATATTGATGGCATTGCTAAAGATGCAATGCTGAGGAGTAAATTCTGGACTGGTTTAAAAAGCCAGTCTTTGAAAAACTCAACAAGGCATCTTTACGATACCATTAAAGACTTCCCGTCACTTTTACGTGAAATACGTAAAGTTGATCAGGAAGAAAATAGTTTTAAACAAACTAAAAAACCAACTGCCCAGCAGCAACAATGTAATCAGGTTACTTCTGATTCAGAAAATAATACAGATGTATTATTAAAGAGCATGAAAGAGCTCATGAGTAGGATGGAGAAAATGGAAGAAAGGCTTGACCAGCAGACAAAGCAGAGTTCTGAGTCTGTTGGACAGTCCAATTTTCCTGACTCCTACTCCTGTTCTAATCAGTATGTTCCACGAGGCCGTGGACGTGCTGGTTATAGAAGTAACTTTCAGAGGGGTGGTTGTGGTAGGGGCTATCAAGGTAGCTCAAACAATAACAACCACAACTCTAACAGTTACAATAATGCTCACCAGAATAATTATTCTCAAAGAGGCAATAGAGGTGGTGGTGGTTCTTGGCGTGGTCACCGTGGTGGTTCCAACGGCCGTGGTACTAACCATGGTGAAAATGCTGGGAACCATTTAAACTTCTAACTTCTCCAGTTGATGGGCAAACTGGGGAAGTATCATCAAAGGACTTTGAGAAAAGCCCAATTCATAATTGTACAAATGTTAAGCAATCAAGTTTGCTTGAACGGATGATTGGTTCTTCCAATGAGGACAATATTTTAATATGTGGTGTTAATACACTTGGTTTGTTGGACTCAGGTTCTAGAATAACCTGAATTTCAGAGGCCTTCTATGAAACCTTAGACCCCAAACCTACTTTACATAGTATAACTGAATTTGGATTGTCAGTTACTTGTGCTAATGGCACAGAATTGCCTTATAAAGGTTATATAGAGGCAGATATTGTAGTTCCTTCATTAGGAAATACAACATATAAAGCCCCTGTTTTAGTAGTTGAAAATACTGACTACAATCGTCGTGTCCCTGTGATCATTGGAACTAATGTCATTCGTTTGTGCAAGCAAGCTTCAAATGATTCAAGTGAATCAAACATTCCTGCTGAGTGGCAAGTTGCTTTTGACAGCATGTGTAATGAAATTTTACCGGTGAAAACCACCAACAATTTTAGTATTAAAGTTGCGCCTGGTGAGGTTAAAACTTTATCGGGTTTTGTCAGAAATACAAAATCATTTCAAACTGCTGTCACTGAGCCTATAGATACATCTTTGTCTGCGGGTTTAACAATCTGCCCCAGAATTGTATCTTTGGGATCGTCCGGTTCTACCGCACGCATTCCAGTCCGTGTGTGTAATTTATCTACACGAGTAATAGAGATTCCTCCAAGATCTCTATTATGTTCAATAAATGGTGTAGATGTTGTTGATTCATGGACTCCTGATTCTTCAGTGAAGAAGCAGGAGCCCAAGGTCACAAAATTAGAGGATCTTGGCGTGAAGGTAGAAACGGACAATCTTACACAAGATCAAGTGAGAAAAGCTAAAGACGTCCTTGGCAGTTGGTCTCATATATTTTCTACCGGTCCTACTGACTTAGGTAGAACTGACTTAGTTGAGCATGAAATCAAGCTCACGGATGACACTCCATTTAAGGAGCCTTATAGACGTATTCTGCCAGGCCTTTATGAGGAAGTCAGACAGCATTTGAAGGAAATGATTGAGGCTGGAGCAATTCAGCCATCAAAAAGTCCTTTTTCTTCGAATGTTGTACTGGTCCGAAAAAAGGATGGCAGTTTGCGTTTCTGCATAGACTTCAGAAAACTAAATGGCCGAACTGTCAAGGATGCCTATACATTACCTCGCATCGATGACACTATGGATACTCTCCTCGGTGCGAAGTATTTCTCAAAATTAGACTTGCGCAGTGGTTACTGGCAAGTGGAGATGAAAGAGGAGGACTGCTTTTACCGTAGGTAATTTAGGCTTCTACGAATGTAACAGGATGGCTTTTGGCTTGACCAATGCTCCTGCTACATTCCAGCGCCTAATGGAACGGTGTATGGGTGAGCTCAATTTAAAAGAGTGCCTCATCTTTTTAGATGATATTTTAATTTTCTCTGAGTCCTTCGATGAGCATTTATCACGCTTGGATGCTGTTTTCAGCCGCCTGCGTAAACATGGCTTAAAATTGAAAGCATCCAAGTGTGAATTTTTTAAGTCTAGCGTGACCTACTTAGGCCACGTAGTGTCCGAAAAAGGAATTGAAACGGACCCTGAAAAAATTGCTGCTCTTACAACTTGGCCAGAACCTCAGACGGTGAAAGACCTGCGATCATTTTTGGGTTTTACAGGCTATTATAGGCGTTTTGTCAAGGACTACGCAAAGATAGCCAAACCTTTAAATGATCTGTTGGTTGGACATCATGCTGGTGTTTCTGTCCAAGGTAAAAAGAAGAAAAAGAAGAGAAGTTCAATTCCTTGGATATGGGTTCCTGCTCAACAAAGTGCATTTGATACACTGAAGGAGAAATTGTCCTCTCCTCCAGTGCTAGCATATGCAGATTTTAGCAAACCTTTTATTTTACATACAGATGCATCTATAGAAGGGCTAGGAGCCGTTCTATATCAAGAACATGATGGCCTTGAAAAAGTTGTTGCATATGGCAGCAGGGGTTTGCGCAAAGCAGAACGGAATTATCCAGCCCACAAACTGGAATTTTTATGTCTCAAATGGGCTGTCACCAACAAGTTCCATGATTATCTGTATGGAAACACATTTTCTGTTTATACAGATAACAACCCCTTAACATATGTTTTAACTTCGGCCAAATTAGATGCCACAGGTCATAGGTGGTTAGCTGCGTTAGGTTCATATGATTTTAAATTAATATATAGATCAGGTAAATCTAACGCAGATGCTGATGGTCTCTCTAGGCGTCCCCCGCAAGATGTGGAATTATTTCCAGATGTGGTTAAGGCAGTGTGCCAAGCATACTTGGTTGAAAGAGAGTCTTGTCCCTTGGTTGAAACCTTGATTGTTTCAAACGCTGTAACTCTTGTAGATCCGCCAACACCGGATCTACTGGACTCAACATCTTTACAGAATGTTGATTGGTCAAAAGAGCAAGTGGCTGACTCTACTTTAGCCAGGGTTGTTGATCTGGTTAAGTTGAAATTCTGTCCAGACAAAAGTAGTCTCCAGACCGAATGCCCAAATGTTTTGAAATATATTCGGGAGTGGTCCAGGTTGTCATTGGTTGACGGAGTATTGTACAGAAATACTACATTAAATAATGTACAAACACGTCAGCTGGTGCTTCCTCTCCATTTTCGAAGCATCATTTTGAAACAGTTGCATGATGATTTAGGCCATCAAGGTAGAGACCGCACTCTTTCTTTAGTGCGCTCTAGATTTTATTGGCCTGGTCTAGAAAATGATGTTGAAGAAAAGATAAAAAATTGTGGCCGTTGTATTAGGCGAAAAACTCCGGTGAAGCCTAGTGCAGAATTAGTCAACATAACCAGTTCACAACCAATGGAATTGTAATGTATAGATTTTTTGTCTTTGGAAAGGTCGAAGGGTGGGCATGAACATATTTTAGTCATGACCGACCATTTTACCCGTTATGCCCAGGCCTTTCCAACTAGAAACCAGTTGGCTAAGACGTCAGCCAAAATACTTTTTGAAAACTTTGTTGTTCACTATGGTTTTCCGGCTAGGATCCATAGTGATCAGGGAAGAAATTTTGAAAGTAGCCTTATTAAGGAATTGTGTGGTCTTGCGGGTGTGCATAAATCCCGGACCACTCCATATCACCCTATGGGAAATGGAATGGTCGAGAGATTTAACCAGACCCTTTTAAAAATGCTGGGTACCCTAGAAGATCACCAGAAACAAGACTGGAAGTCATATGTAGCCCCTTTAGTCCATGCCTATAATGCTACCCGTCATGATAGCACTGGTTTTTCCCCATTCTTTTTAATGTTTGGGAGACATCCCAGGCTGGCTATAGATGCTTATCTGGGTCTGAATTCTTCACAGGATTCAGAATGTACATCCAGAGAGCACTATGCCAGTAAGTTAAAGAAACGGTTGGACTTTGCCTACAAGGTAGCTTCAAAAGAAGCAAATAAAAATGCTACAAGGCATAAGTCCAATTATGATGGTAAGGTCAGAGAAGCAACCCTTGGTGTAGGGGACAGAGTCCTTATTAGAAAGGTGGGCCTAAAAGGTAAAAATAAGTTGGCAGATAGGTGGGATAAGCATTCATATATTGTAATTGAAGTGCCAAATGAAGGTGTACCTGTGTATAGGGTTCAGCGTGAATCAGGTGATTCAACGGTGAAAACTTTACACAGGAACATGTTGCTTCCTTTTTCTGCCATACCTAGCAGTTTAGATCTTGGCCTATTTTATGACAGTCCCCATAGTAAACCTAGCAAACCAGCAGCCCCTGTACATAGCCAATCAAAACCTGTACAAGAACCTGAATTTGAGTCTGACTCCTCTGAATCAGAAACAGAAGAATTATTTTACCCAAGATATATGCTTCCTCTTAAAAGGAAACAAAGTTCAAATATCAATGGGTCGAAATCAGTTTCTTCAAATAAAGAAAAGTCTCATGTGTCAGTTCATGGCGATACTTTTAATGGTTCAGGAGATTTTAATAGATCTGATAGTTCAGTTGGTTTTAATAGGTCAGATAGCGCAGGTGGTTTTAATTCAAGTGCAGGTGGTGGTTTTGCTAGTGCAGATGTAGGTACCACTGGCAGTTCCAGAGATCTCAGTGGAGGTAATGTAGGTAGTGTAGATAATGTACCTACTCCACAGTTACCTAGACGTACAGGTAGGGTACGGCAAGCGCCAAACCGGTATGGTGAGTGGGTAAATACTCAACAAGTTTCAAACCCCGAAACACAGATTTGGTATGTTTAAGTATATGTATTAGTTTTCATAAATATCAGAGGAGAATGTCACAGATAGGAAGAATATCTTCCAATATTATTATTATGCATATATGATATGTTTTCCCAAACATATATAAAAATGCATATATATATTATATTTTCTCCTGCTTTGATTGTCTCATACATATAGTATATTTCTCTTATTGAGAGCGACCCCTCAAATTAATACATGTCTTTATTTTTGGATGTTCTGAAGTTATATATAACATTTTCACAATTCACTAGTAAAGTAGAATTGTTTGTTGATAAATGTGAAACTTCTGTAGGTTAAAATTAACCTAAATGCATCATATTTGTACATGATTGTGATTGCTGAGGTGGTCTGTGTTTATTAAAAAGTTTTTCGAATGTTCGGAAATGTCAGGAGACATTTTCTTCAAAGCAGGGGAGAATGTCACAGAGGTGAACTTTGTGATTATTTTGCTTAACGCAAAAATTACCTTTTCTCCTTCAGTGCCACCGTGAGTAGTGTTGATATTTACTTAAATCATACCAAGCGTGGGAAAAACTGGTTTAACCTGTCTTGCATTGTTTTCTTATGGAGTACCTTGAAACTGAGCTGTTCTATTTTATCATCCAATCAGTAGCCGTTTTAGTTAGACATAAGGATGTAAGATGATGGGTGATTGGTTGCTAACGAACACACCTCTTTTAACTTACTTAGCGCATGCGCCTAACCTCACAAATACATATGCGCGCGACATTTGGAAAAGGCATTCTCATTTTTGCAGTTAGATCGACTCCATCGATCTACAGGCTGTAGAACATATATTTATATATTATTATTTATATTATTCCTTCACGGAAATGATATGGAAACATTATTATTAGCAGGTATGTGAATTTATATTCTTTTTATCATACAGATCACAGATTGTCGTTTCTGATGAAAACACCAAAGGGAGGTTTTCGCCAGGAACTACATTCTGTACATTTCCTGTGACGTAGTTCACAATATTTCTGTATGACGTATTAACGCAAATTACATTGCCTTCAACTTGTGTTTTCCGTCTTTTCGAAATAGGCATGGCTATCGTTTTGATCTTTATGGACATTGCAAATGGAGGAATTAGTAAATTGAGCTAACGCATAAAATGTAAGTTAAATGCAAAAGGTGTGGTTTTAATGTTTTAATCTCTTTGTATATAATTTTATCACTGCAAAATACCCATGTCTAAAAATAGACATGACATGCTCACTGCTCAGGTACCAAACGAATTATCGTACTTGCAGTCAGTTGCAAGTATATCCGTTGTCCGTGTCCGATTGTCTGTCTGTCTGTGTTGTAAATATGTATTGCATACGGGTGCAATGTATTCCGTTGTCCGTGTCTGTTCATTTGTCTGTCTGTGTTGTCTGTACTGTTTTATTGTTTGTTTTGTATTTTAGGACACCCTTTTTATTTACAACTGTAACATAAATTTATAACAACATCTGTCGTTGAGATCCCTGGCTAAACGAATCCATACCCTGCGACATAGAAAAATGCCTATTTCCTTCATTACGAAACATCTCAAACTGTCTTTGATAACGAAAGCAGTGTTTAAAAGTTCAATGAGTCACGGGTGGTAATGCCATAAGGGGCAATCAAACGGTTATGCAAATGAAATCTTTAAGAGATCATCCGGATATGAGCTACAGGAGCAATAAACAATGGAATCAGCTATGTGAGTAGTCCTGTTTTAACTGTTTTTACCGTTTTGGAGCCTAATATAAGGAAACGGAGGATGCTATTCCCAATAATGTCCATTTCTGTACAAGAGGCAAAAGAATCTGACGCAAGAAAGTTTACATCTAACGAATGATATACTTTCTCCTAAGTAAGGTGTACGTATAATATCATTTTCGTGGTTGCTAATGAAGGTTTTCTGTTCAATAAATGTTCTTACATGCTTTATTTTTGTAAAAAATCATATCCTTTCCAACTTTTTTTTCAAGCATAAGCCGTACACACCATCTTCGTGACGTCACTTTGTGTCTGCGACGAGTTTTTTTGTGCCAATTACCCCGTACGACATTGGTTGACCCTAACGGTACGATTGCCACTTACAAGACGAATAAACTTGGATAGTTCAAAGAGTAAAGTAGAACAGATAAGTTTAAGAAAATATTCTCGTTGTGATGCATGACGTGTCACTGATCTTAAATTCAATTTAGCCTCGTCATGTGAAAACCTGCTTAATATCAATTGCGACCAACAAAGGCGCAGATCAACCTGCCTTCGCAGTCTGAACAGCATCCATTATTTTGCTTCTTTGATAGCAGGATATTTAATGATGTTAAAGCCAGCCTAATCATACTAAAACTAGAATGTCAATGATGCAACTTGTTTCTCTTGCTGAGGAGGCTGGTTTGGATTTTACCTGGTCGGTCTAGAAATCCCTAAGAAGCATTTTCGCATGGAATGGCTCAATTCCAAGTTGATTATATTGAGGAGCGCGGTGACTAACCGGTGAGCTTGAGGGGTTGCGGGTTAGAGCCTCAGCAAAGGGGCTGTGTTGTGGCTTCAAACAAATACATGTACTTGATTTATTGCTTGGTACTGTTTCAACCCGATTTTTTGATAAACGAAGTTTTGAATAGTATTATTTGCCATTGAATAAGGATGTTTGGTCATTTTAGGCTCTCATTAAGGTAAGAAAGGACTATTTTGGGGAAGGGGGTTAGCTATATGTCGTGCGTGTGTGGGGTGGGGTGCGTGCTAGAAATGTATAGTTGAGGGGGAACTAATACTGTAGACGGAAACTTTTGAATATAGCCCCCCTCCACCGCCCCAACCAATGGGCATGTTTTCACTTGGAGATTTTCTCTATTTATTCTTTATTTTTTGCTGGGGGCGGGAGGGATGTGTGGCTTGCTACTAAATGGGATTTGTTTTTTTGTTGTTGTTGTTTTTTTGGGGGGGTCATGTTTAGGCCACTCTTAGGCTAAGACTGGGAATAGTTACGGTGGTGGGGTATACTCGAATTTAAATGTTTTAGGGGCATGTTTGATACATATATCTTGAGGAAGGGGTGTGGAGCAAAGTAGTCAGTGGATTGTAAGCTGATTTGATAATTTAGCTAGAAAACAACGAATATAGACCCACCCCCCTCACACACCTTCCACTGGACGTGTGGGTCATTATCGGGTGGTGGTTATCCCAAGCTATTTCGCTACGAAACCTGGTATTTTAACATGCAAGAATTTGAACAGAGCTAAAATGCAATTGCATCGAATCTGAGTGCACCACCACAACCAAGCTCTTTCCTATACCCCAACTCCTCTACTAGCACTTGCCTAGGGCCACAGTTTTGTTTATATTTTCCCCGGGTCTGCTTAAACATCACCTCATACATCTAGGAACTGCCGTGGTGAAGCGGATGAACCGGGGGTCGCAGGTTAGATCCCCGGCTTCACCAGTCTGATGGATGAGAATTTATGCCTAGGTCCAGTCTCCATATGACAGTAGTTGTTGGTGGAACGTTTTAAACACTGCGCATACATCTATCAAAGGGACTTCACTGTGCTGGATTTCCCACGTGGTTAGTTGGTTGACATCACTCCATCAAAGTTTACGTAATGTATGTACTCTTTTTTTTCACTTGCTCGAGCGACACTACAGTCAGACACGTGCACCGATTGACACACCCAGATGTGGGGGTGGGGGGTGCTCTGATATATCCATACATACATGTACATAGGCTCGGGCCATTTTTAGAGGTTCAAGATTTTAAACTTCAATATTTTGGGGGGATGTGGGGGGGGGGGGTCAGAGAAATAAAATACTTTTTTTTGATATGCAGCGAAAATAAAAATGGCTATATTTAGAGGTCACTTCTGTGCATTTTAAGTCTTTTCTTAAGATCAAGGTACAAAATGGGGTATATTTATTTGGGTTGGTAAAATTTCAAGTATTTCTTTTGGTGCTTGAAATTCGTGATATTTTTCGGGGGTGAACAGTAGATACTGAACTCGAGCCTATAATTGAAGAAACACGCCCAAACTCTGCTCTGGACCTGCGTCGTCGGTGCACATCTTCAATGTTTGAACAATCATTATGCAAAGTTTCAATATAGAGGAATGAAATATGTTTGATTTACACACAAATATGCAATGTAAGCACCCCAAAGGTGGTGTAGGCGTAATAATGCATAAGTTCAACACTCCCAGTTCAACACTCCCAAAAATAGTATATGTATCAAATGTGCACAAAATATAGGGTGCACATGTTCAATTTGTGAGCAATCATAACGTACAAATTTGAATATGAAGGAATGAACCAGACACCCCTTAAGCATGTCAGATGGATAAAATATCTGAGACCAATAGACCTAAAAAAAAGAAAATATTTATCAAATGTGCACAAAATAGATGGTGCACCCCAGGGGGGGGGGGGGTACTCTCATTTTTTTCTTCATAAGAAGGCTCGGGCTCAGCATCTACCGTTCACCCCCCAAAAAAATCAGGAATTTCAAGCACTCTGAAAAAATATTTGAAATTTTAGCAACTCCAAAAAATGCCCCGCATTCGGTACCTTTACCGTAAAAAAAGACCCTAAAATGAATAAAATGATCCCTAAATATAGTCCAATTTCGTGATAACCCCCACAAAAATATCCACAAAATCTTATTTTTTCTGAAAACCCCAAAAATATTGAAATATAAAATTTTAAACCAAAAAAAAATGACCGGAGCCTACGTATGTTTGAAATATCAGGGCACGCCCCCCCCCCCCCTGGGTGGTGCACATGTTCAATGTATGAATAATCATTATGTTAAGTTTGGATATTAAGGTATTTAAACTGTTGGGAGTTAGATAACACAAACCAGACACCCTCTTAGCATTTTACAGAAAAATGTCCGAGTTCAAGACCCCCAAAAATGAAAAGAAATCATGAAATGTGCACACAGTGGGAGGTTCACATCTTCAATATATGAACAATCATTATGGAGATTTTGAATATAAAGGATGAAAAATGTTTGAGTTACAGATTACACAAACCAGACACCCCAACGTATTTCAGATGGAAAAATGTCTAAGTTCAACACCCGTAAAATATGACAAAAATTTATCAAATGTGCACAAAATAGAATGTGCACATCCTCAATGTGTGATCAATCATTATGCAAAGTTTGAATATAAAAGAATGAAAAATGATTGAGTTACACACAAAACTAGACCCCCTACGCATTTCAGAGGGAAAATGTCTTAGTCCAACATCCGTAAAAATGCTGTCCCTTTCCCATTAACTGATTAGCGATTTTGGCGCCTCAATTTTACTAGTTGGCGATTTGTGGGCATAACTTTACAAATTAGCGATCTATGGGGCCCAAATTTTACTGATTAGCTATTTCAAAGGTACCCTATTGAGACCCTCTATCATGTATGGATAATGTCAAGCGCTAGACCAAGAATTTTCTAGCAAACACTTAAGAGTAATCCGTTGTCTATCAGATGAAGGGCGTTTACCATACTGGCTCGTAATGGTTAACTGACTCGTAAGGGGGAGTCAATGTCGTAAGTCATGATTTTTTTTTTCTATTTAGTCTATGTCAACATTTTAAACCCGATTTTGACTAAACGCTATTAAGGCTTGAAAGAAAACTAATGTAAGGTGTATTTGTGTCACTTAACCTGCCACTAAACATGTTATAAAGCCCCTAAACCATGTTTATTTAAGATCAAAACCAAAAAATCAACACACCCTCGTCCAGGAGAAATTGATTTTTAGACTAACTCCTCGGTTTTCCACTTCCGCTATCGCTTCCCATTGTACAAAAATGAAAACTATTGGGAATAGCAACAATAAATTTTCTTATTCCTCAATCGAAACATATGTTGGGGGTACTCAAAAGAAGTAGACAGTTCTTTTGAGTTATAAGTGATTTACAAATTTAACGTTCAAACATATTATTTATTTAAACCTGTTGTGTTTTAAGTAAGGTTAAAATATGATCTTTTTATCATCTTAACAGTTTATCTATCTTGCCTTTTTGATTAACAAGCTCTGTTTGACATGCTTTTATCTCAGGTCGCTACATATCATAGTCATATTTGAGCCGTGGCATGAGATTTCCAACAATGTGGTATGTGCGGCCAGCAAATGCTCAGACCAGCCTTCGCATACGCGCAGTCTGATCAGAGCCTTTGCTGGTCCAATGAATATTAAATGTCTGTTAGTCTACTTCCGAACATCATTTGGAGTTTCTAAGCTTATAAGGAGGCTGCACAGGCTCATCTGAGTCTACAGGTGTCAAAATGCCACATTGTTGGAAATCACTCGTCACGGCTCATTTATCATACTTGAGCCAGTTAATGACATTTTCATTCTTATCGCAAATACGAGCAGCGAATGTTCAGACGGGCCTGCGCATATACACACGTTCTTCTGAGCCTTTGTTCAGGCTTAGGCTCAGGCTTAGGATTTATGTTTTTAGCCTAAATAACTAGCTGTGAGTGCACGTTTAACGACTGACTTTTTGCATACGTGAGAAGTATCAAATCTTGTTAAATTGGTTTGATTATCAAGAACGCAACACTGTTTACTTATGCTTTAAACAACGAATGCCAAGGTGAGACTGCGCATAAGTCTCTTCGCTGCTTATGCGCGGATCCAGAGGGGGGTTGGCAGGGGGTCCGGTCCCATGAAAATGACAAAAATATAGAATTTCTTAGTAATACTGGTCCGGATTCCCTGAAAAATCACAAAGCTACCAAGCAAGCATTCAATGTTTGGCCTTCATTGGCCCACCAGCAAAAAGCCATTTAAGTTGCGTTTCTCTGGCGGGCCGATGATGACCCACTTTTAGTGCTATTTGGTATTGGTGATCACTATTTTAAGTGCTATTCAAAAACAACAAAAACAAACCATATCAGAATTGGACCCCCTCTGGCAAAACTTTCTGGATCCGCGCAAGCTGCTCACATAGGAGATGAAGATGCAGACCAAAATCTAGTTCGCTGAACACGTCAACATGGACGTTTAAAGGAGGATGTGTATAGACTATACATGCGCGGATCCAGAGGGGGCAGGGGGTCCGGACTCCCCTGAAAAATCACAAAATATAGGATTTGTTATAAATACTGGTCCGGATCCCCTGATAAAGTCACAAAGCTACCAAAGCAGCATTCAATGTTGGCCCATCGCGAAACGCATGGCGTTTCGCTTCGCTGGCAGACCTGATAATGGCCCGCTTTTATTCTTATTTGGGTCCTCTCTCCCCTCATCAATTAAAAAACACTATCAATAAAAAATAAATATAAAAAAAAGTTTCAGAGTTGGACCCCTCTTGGTCCGCGCATGGGCTATACACGAATCAACATCACATGTGCTGATATAATATTCTATCAATGACACCCCGTTACAAGAACAAATGTGAAATAATTGAGCCATGACATGATAAATCCAATAAAATGACATTGTGCTGAGACTCTGATCAGACTGAGTTGATGCCTATGCTGCATCTCATGACACGCAGTAATAGTGTTGGTTATCTCATGTCGCAGCTCAAATGTATTTTAAGCAGGCACTGTCACACTGATCATAACCAAAACAGAAGCAAGAGTGAAGCGGGGAAGACGCAATAACGCGCGACAAAATCAACGAGCCAAACATACAAGCATGAACAAACAAATTCCAAATCAGACAGTTCCATTCTTTGCCAGAATAGTAAAGACATCTTTAAAAATAGTAAGTTAGTATGATCATGAAATACCACAAGCACAAACTGCAGACACGCCCGTGGCATCGTGACGAAGAGCCACACAACCATCACGAGACACCATGAAGATAAACAAAGTAAAGCAACCAGCTCTCTCGTCCCCGCCAAGATGATTGCAATACTAGAATGTTTATAAAGTAACTGTGTGTTACTCTATGTACAAACCATAGAACAATTACAGAATACCACAATGGGAGTAACTGTCAACATCAAATCAAAACAACAGAACCACCGCCTTAGAACGGACAGCAGCCAAGGCCACCGGGGGGATGGGGCTTAAATGCATTTTACCAAATCTTCGCCCTAGATTCTGCCGTTGTTGAAACACAAACAAATGTTAAGCTCGCATGGAGGATTCCTAATTGTTGCAATGTATTATCATAGAGAAACAATATAAACACATTAAAGTACTATGATGAAACGGAGAAAAGGGCGCTATTTTAGTTTTTATGAGCAGTTGAAATTTCGTGCTCAGTTGGGTGGAGCATGAAAAAAGTTTTATTACCTCGGGGGCCAGGCGCGGCAGCTTTATAGAAATTCAGTGGGACGTCACAACTTGGTGAATTTTGACTACGACGCGAGAAAACAGGACCTTGTTGTATGTGAGCAATAAAGGCGCAGATCAGCCTGAGTATCAGCGCCTTTAAGTTTGTTATTTACTTTCATGAAGGTATAACACCTAGATTAAAGATTCTAGCTCATGTACGGATCCAGAACGTTTAGTCAGAGGGGATCCAACTTTGACAACTCTTTTTTAGGTGATGAGGGGAGGGGAATCAAAATATAACTACAAGCGGGCCATCATCGGCCCGCCATCAGAACGCCGTTTAAATGGCGTTTCGCTGGCGTGCCAATGATGACCCAACATCGAATGCTGGCTTGGTACATGTAGTTTTATGATTTTTCAGGGGATCCGGACCAGTATTGCTAAGAAACCCTATATTTTTGTGATTTTTCAGGGGGTCCCGGACCCCCTACCTCCGCCTCTGGATCCACGCATGCAGCTAGTTACTGTGGCTGAGCAGGTTGGTTTGAGCATCACATTGTCAGACTCACTAACCCTAGGGACAAGTTTTCTCACGTCGAATCAGTTGTTTTCTTTATAAATAAACACGTGATTATTCTCCTTCTTGCGCTGGTATATAATTTTTTGTATGTAATATTCACATAATTATGTTATATATGAATTGTGTGTCAGAAAATGGCTTACATATAAGCTCAAAGCTTAACTGTCAGATAATGAGTATTGACATTGTATGCAAATAGTGTTTAAACCAATATCAAAAATACAGTTGCAGGTATAGTTAGATTGAGAGTTTGGGTTATCTATCTTAGGCAATTAACAAAAATGTAATGTTTTAATATCAGACACATACATCAGTACATTAGACGAGTTTAATAAGATTATTGTATATTTTAATGGAAACCTACTGGATTACCGAACAGAGAACTTTAATATCAACTCGGTAATTATGAAAGGTCATTTTTATTTTGATGTCCTCTTTCAGGTACGCGTTATGTAGGTCATTGTATGTATCATAATGTATAAATGGTTTAAAAGCATTAGGGCGTGACTGCCATTGCGATAGTGGAGATTTGTATACAGGTAAATACCGAGATATCCGAAATCATCTATTTCTCGTCCCGAGTTTAGCGTGTTTACCTAACCCGCGGAACACACCCTCCATGCAGGCATCGAGGTTATAAAAAATCGTGCTCAACTGAACTGAGCATGAAATTTCAATTGCTCTTAAAGGTAAAATGTCGAAAAATAAAGATTTTTCTTGCATTAAGGTGGTAGGGGACCCATGTCAAAAGATAACCTTACTTTTACTTAAAAGCTAGAGTGTAAGAGTTATCGTTCCTGAATCTTGTCTTTAAAAGAGAATACTTATTTGTAAAACGTAGATATTATTCTCCCCTGACAACTCTTTGATGCGTTGGCAAGTAAACAACAAAATGGCAGAATTGCTAACTTCAAGGCAAAACATATCCAAAAAAGGCTAGTTCGCTAAACGGAAGCCAAAGTCGCCAGATAACATGACTGACGAGAACAGCAATGATATCATCGAAGATTTAGAACAGCACATACAATGGAATGAAGGCCGCAGGATTGTGGAACTAGGTAATTTAGCGGTATAAGTTGAAGATAAGTATTTTGCTTTCACAAAAAGAAGGAATGCAAGTATTAGCTTTTAAAAACATCACCCAGAGTATGAAGTCATTCATTATTTTGATGGTTAAAAGTTGCGGACCGTATAAATATACACACTATATACATGTCTCGGTTGCTATTTCTGCATGCTGCCGCTAATGGTCAATTTTAAAGAAATCTATCGTCTTCAAGGCTCCAGATGGGGTCCAACTTTTTCCAGGGGTCCAACTTATTCCAGGGGGTGTCCAATTGCTTATTCCCTATAGAAACCCATATATTTTGTGATTTTCCAGAGGGGGTCCGGACCCCCTGCCCCTCCCCCCTCTGGATCCACACTTGGAGCAGCCCTTACAACTTCATGGTTAAGGCTACAATACATTATCTCATTTGGGCTTGGCAAACGTTAATAGACAGAAGAATGTATCATCCTCTTATTATTATTATTAATATATTATTATTATTATTATATCTTATTATTATACCTTATAATAAGTGTTTACTATAGAAACTTAAGGTGTTTCAATCGCTGACAATTGTACATTTTATTTAATCTAATGTGTCATATTTTGGTTGATCGTTGACCAATCACTGACCGCGGGCTTTATTTCCGATAAAACATGACTGCAGAGAGCTTAATTGCCGTTTCAACCTGCTCACGGATATCCTCTGCGAGTTAAGATACCGTCGCTAATGCTTTATTGAGAACTGACCAAACTATTCAATTATCATAAGATACGCTACTTTATCACATCGGATAGGCGGCAATCGAGAAGGCTCTGAACAATCGATGAACGTGGATCGCAAATCGCTAGATTTACAATTTGTCGCCAATCAAGCAAACAAACTGCAATCCAAAAAGTATGTTTCTGGCGGTATTTGATCTACGTTCGTCGATAGTATCAACCTGTTCGATTGCCACCTATCCGGTATGTGTATTGATACAATGAATACGTAACCAAAACGATCTGAAACAAGAGCTACGAGTTATCTACATTTTTCAGTCATGTTTCTGTTGAAAAAAAAATTGTTTCTACATCGGATAGTGAGCAATCGAAAACACTCCTAACCATCGACGAACGCGGATCAAAACTCGCTAGAAACAGTGTTTTGATTGCAAAGTG
Source organism: Loripinus fragilis (assembly GCA_964019695.1). Taxonomy (NCBI): domain Eukaryota; kingdom Metazoa; phylum Mollusca; class Bivalvia; order Lucinida; family Lucinidae; genus Loripinus; species Loripinus fragilis. The sequence continues at coordinate 45,982 of CAXHUL010000485.1, read as the reverse complement.
TCGCCTGTTCGATGAGGCACGGGTGGTGATAAAAAACTATGATTCTAACTATTTTTGGTCTATAATCGTTGATAGTATCGATGTTTTCGATTGCGCCTATAAGGCGTGGTTTTGTTGTATGCTTCACGATGTTACAGTGGACATTTTTTTGAAATGCTTTTGCTTGAAAGGAAAATATTCACAACTGTTTGGATACTGTAAAGGCGGCACCTCATGACTGCGTTATTCGTCTACTTTAGACATAGGTAAAATCTGAAAATGAGGCGTTATAACTACATTCGAAAGTGCTTGTTTATTGCTTAACAAAAGTATAGAGGCAAACAGTGTGGACCCAGATCAGACTGCTTCTAGATGAGCAGTCTGCTCTAGAACTACAGTGTTTGTTTAAGAGGCTTAATAATATTTCAATAGACGATAAAAACATACGATTGTGTTGAAATATACGCTTTAAGGGTTAATAAATGTGGAATCAGTGCATTAACGGACAGGGCTTTCATGAAATGCACGCGGACCTGCGCGGCTCAAGCAACTTTTAAACGCTTAACCAATAGATAGAACCTGATTTCCATTCTTGAGCAGTTGAAATAACCGAACCACGCCCAGATATGAACATTAAAGTTGCCACCTTTACAGTACCCCAAAAGTCCTATTATATATAACAATGTCAATATAACATTCCTTTCTGTATATTAACGTTTGTCAAGCTCTTGTGCGATAATGTGTTGCAGGCCTCACCGCTGTGTGGTTCTGGTTGGAACACATCACATTCAGGCTTGCCAAACATTAATACACGGAAAATAATTTTTATCCTATATTGCATATTTGTAAGTTTATTCTTTAAATGACATTTAGATCTATGCATCAGAAATAAAGCTATAATTTTTAGCTTTTTCTACATAAATCCTACGTGTAAGAAAGCATCAAAGTATCAAGACATGTTAAAGCAATGCTTTAATAAGAGGATAAAACATTCTTTTACGTAAATTAACGTTTGCCAAGCCCGAGTGTGATCATGTGTTGCAGCCCGAGCCGCGAAGCGGTGAGGGTTGCAACACATTTTCACACTCGGGCTTGGCGAACGTTAATATATGGAAAAGAATATTATATCGCATTGTTATATACCTTCCTTTCAAACACAAGCAGTCCCAAATTATTTTATTCAATTGTATGCAAAAAATGTCCACCGTAGCATCATGAAACGTATGTGCATCATCTAAAGTGGTCCTGCATCTAAAATGGTCCTGGCATCTATTTTGGTCCCAAATTGCCTCTAAATTGGTCCCGGCTGGCATCTATTATGGCACGCTAAGCAGACTCTAAAATGATCCCCGTTATATTCCTGTGCATCATCTAAAGTGGTCCTGCGTCTAAAATGGTCCTGGCATCTAAAACTGCGCATAAATGTTTAAGTAGCTTTTTTGTTTCACGCTTATTTACTAATTGACCACAGCTTGATAAAACCAACAAACTGACAATGTGCATCTAGTAAAACATCAGAACAAAAAGACGGGGCATCCGCACAGTCGGATCACGACAGTGTGTTCGTTTGAATGCACAGTTATTGCGCTTCCTCGCTGCGTGATCTGATCAGCAGAAAACGTTTATCAGTTCATATGTCGCATAGGCCACTATACTCTCCATTTTAAATTCCATATTTTGTTGTTTCGTTGTTGATTTCAAGGAACAAGATTGTGAAGTTTTCGATTCTATTTTTACTGTTGCTTTGGCGTTGGTGCAGTTCAGGTTTTGTGTGAATTTTCCGGTAGTATAATATAGAATCCCGCCACCCCGTATAATGACAACCGATCCTAAATTATCGATACAGGGTCCGAGAAATTACCTATTCTCCTCATATAAAAGACCTTTCCCTCGATAAAATTTCTGGTCCGGAAAATATCCAACCAACCATATTAAAATGTTCCCAATTTTATACATATTTTCCAAGAAATATGGTCCTTTGGAAAATGGGACAATCGAATAACTGAACGATATACGAGCTGACCAAATGGGGTATTGTTTAACTCAAAATATTCAAATAAACTGAACCGCATCTGTAGAAAAGAATCAGAAAACCATGTGCACAAAGCGGATACTCAGATCAGCATGCCTTGGGCATCTGTTGTGTGCGCGGGGTCTTCGCTGTGTGTCCAATGCTCAGAGAGATGCTAATACACAAAGTTTCCTCATACAAAAAAGAGAAGACCCTGATCAGAATGGGCGTATGCCAACTCATGGCGAATGAATGTTGCTTTTGAAAGGTGCAATAAATAATGAATGGGTTAGCTTGGAGCTACCATTTTCTATAGAAATCCATTTTTGTTCAAAGCTGTCCCCAAATAGTGTTCAGCTGTCCGCTACCCTTTTGACGATACACATAAAATGTGAACAAGATTGGCCAACACGCCTCTGCGATATTGAATTCAGAAAATCTGAGTATAGCCGCGCTATAATGCATTTCATGTTGTAAAAATATCAATCAAGGTCCATAACTCTGTTACAAATTTATTTAAACCGACCGGTAAAATTCCATCCAAGATCTTGCCAATATAAATACATTTATAAAATTGGTGAAATCCCATCCATTTGTTCTCACGATATCGAGTGGAAACGGATTTCTGATCGGCATCACTCAAGGGCCATAAGTTACAAGTTGGAGATAACTGACAGGCAACAATCACTGTATATGCAAAATTTCGCCAATTTCTGTGCATATATACTGTAAATATTGAGTAGACTTCAATTAAGGGCCATAACGGTTATAAATTTGAAAAACTGGCAGGTAACAACCCCAATATAGATGTTGTTAATGTAAATGCACATATAAACATTTGGTGTAATTATCCCCACGCTTTTTTAAAAAACGAAGGGGATATTGTAATCGCCTCCGTCCGTCCGTCCGTCCGTATGTCCGTTATGCTATCTCATCCTAAACCATTAGACGAAATTCAACCAAATTTGGTGTGTGAGTTACTCACATGAATGGGCGTGCAACATCAAACTGTTTTCGGCCCCGCCCCCTGGGGCCCTGGGGAGGGGCCAAAGGTCAAATATCATTTAATTTCAATTACAAAGCCAATTTCAAAGACTATTATACCAAACTTTGTGTGTGTTCTCACAAATAAAAGATACAAAATATATCAAATGGGATTTGCATCATGTCGGCTGGGTCATGCCTCAGCGGTGGGACTTTGGGGCGTTGGGGTGCCCAGGGGGGGGGGGGTCAAAAAAAATATATTATGGTCATGTGGCATATCAAATCGACGGGTATGACGAGCAGAACAGAATGAAAGTAATGTTTTTACCCTAGGGTCAAACTGGTGACATTGGAGGTGAGGTCAAAAGGTCAAATATCATTAAATTTAGACTACCATGTCAATTCTAAGATATTTATACCAATTTTTGTGTGCGTTCTTACAAATAAAATATTGAAAACATATTGAACAGAATTTTGACATTGTTGCTGGGGTCATGACCCAGGGGTGGGACTTGGGGGCGCTGGGTGGATCAAAAATTTCAGCGTGGGGATTTGCGATTGCACCCCATCGACTGTGCATTCTAGTTCCAATTTGTTCTCAATGTATTTGTTCTTAAGATATTGAGCGAAAACGGAAAGGTAAAGTCAATAAATGGCCATATCTGCGTGATAAATTTACGAAAAAATGACAAATAACAATCCCAACCTACATCTTGTTAATATCAATGGACATACAAAATTTGGTCAAATTCTATCAATCTGAGTGGAAAATGAATTCTAGGTGAAATTCTGACAGCAGTCAAGGGACATAACTCTGTTACAATTTTTTGAAAAATAATGTGAAGCAAACCCAATCTGGATATTGTCTATATAAATGCAATACACAATTTGATAAAAACTTCTATCAATATGTTCTCAAGATATTAAACTGAACGAAAATACGATGGAATGACCAACGGAAGGATGGACAGAATGACAGACATCCCAAATCAAATATGCAACCCCTTTTCATAGAGGATATATAATTAAAATCAAGGGTTTCATAGTAATGTTATCTCACTTATGAACCTTAGGCTCAAGGTAGCTGAAATCAACTAGAGCCACTAGAAGTTAGTTTTTCTACCCAGAGGCTTAGGGTTATTATTACTATACAGAAGTAATGTCTCTGCCACCAGAAGCCGGTTCTACTTGCCAGAGTCACGCTCATTGATGCTAGGCAGTACTGCTATCAAGAGTTTCTGCTGTTTTAGCAAAATATCAGTACTATATATATTATCTGCCGGTAGAGGTCGGAACTACATCCCAGAGTCCCTGTTTCTGCAACCAGAGGTCAGTATTACTATCCACAGTCTCACTCATTGCCGCTATCCAGAGTCACTATCTTTGCCACTAGAGGTCAGTACTGTTATCCAGATTCCCAGCCTCTGTCACCAGAGGTCAATAATAGTAACTATAGGCCACGAATCTGCTTCTAGAGGTCAGTAATGCTATACAGAAACCCTGTCGTAGAGGTCGGTACTAGTATCCAGAGTCCATAACTCTGCAACTACCGGCCAGTATTAGTATATACGGTCCCAGTCACTACTATTAGAGGTCAGGTAAATTATCCAAAGTCCCAATTTCTGCTACTAGAAGCCAGTACTACTATATTCAGAGGCCCTGTCTCTCCCATAGGAGGTCAATATTAGAGTCATTACCACTGGAAGTCAGTACTAGTACCTTAGTTACAGTCGCTGCTACTACAGGTCAGCACTAGTAACCATAGTCATGGTCTCTGCTACTAGAGGTCAGTACTCGTATCCATAGTCTCAATTTCTGCTACTAGAGGTCAGTACTAATAATCATTATCCAACTCAATCCTAATAGATGTCATTTCAAGCATCCATAGTTTCAATCTCTGCTGCTAGAGGACAGAATAGGCATCCATAGTCCCAGACTCAACTACTAGAGGCCAGTGATTTTATCCAGTGTCCTAGTAGTTGCTACTAGAGGTCAGTATTTGAATCCATAGCCCCAGTCTCTGCTATGTATCCTAGTCAATGTCTCTGCTACAAGAGGTCAGTACTAATATCAATAGACCCAGCCATGGCTACTAGAGGTCTGTAATGGTATCCAGCGTCGCTGTCATTGCCAATAGAGATAAGAACTAGCATCCAAAGTCCTAGACATTGCCACTAGAGATCAGAGCTAGTATCCAGAATCCCTGTCACAGCCACTAGAGATCAGTGCTAGTATTTAGACTCCCAGTCTTTTCCACTACAGGTCAGTACTATCATCCAGAGTCCTGGAAAGTGCAACTTGAAGTCAGTACTTGTATCTAGAGTCCCTTTCATTCACACTAAATGTCAGTAAAAGAATCCAGAGTCCCAGTACTAATTTTAGAGTCCCAGTCATTGCTACAGGAGGTCAGTTAAATTCCCCCAGCAATGCAACTATAGGTCAGTAAAAGTGTCCAGAGCTCTGTTATTTCCACTTAAGACCAGGGTCAGTATCAAGGGTCCCATTCATTGCCACTAGAGGCCAGTAAAAGTATCGAGGATCCCTTTTCTGCATCTAGATGTCAGTCCTTATATCCAGAGTCCTAGACATTCTAACTAGAGTTCAGTAAAAGTATCCAGAGTCCCCGTAATTGCCACTTAATATCAGTCAAAGTATCTAGAGGCCCTGTCCTTGCTACTAGAGATCAATTTAAGTATCTAGAGTCAACGAAATTACCACTGGAAGCCAGTACTCGTATCTTAAGTCCTAGTCATTGTCACTAGAGGTCAGTTAAAGTATAAAAAGTCCTTCTCATTGCCACTTGAAAACAGTACTAGTATCTAGAGTTCCTATTATTGCCACTATAGGTCAACAAAAAATATCCAGACCCCCAGTCATTGGCATTTGTTGGCTACAAAAGTATCCAGAGCTCCTGTTCTTGCCATTTGATATCAGTACTAATATCTAGAGTCCCTATCATTGTCACTAGAGGTCAATAATAGTATCTAGAGTTCCTACCATTGCCAATAAAGGTCAGTACAAGTAGCAAGAAACCCTGTTATTGCCACAAAAGAGGTCAGATGTCAGAACTAGTATTCAAAGTCCCTGTTACTGCCACTAGAGGTCAGTATTGCTACCCAGAGTCCCAGTCATTGCCGCTTGAGTTCGTAAAACAGTGTCCAGAGACCCAGTCATTGACAAAAGAGGTCAGTAAAAGTATCCAGAGTCCCAGTCGTTGTCACTAGATGTCAGACCTAGTATTCAAAGTCCCCGTCAGTGCCACTAGAGGTCAGTATTACCATCCAGTGTCCCTTTCCTTGCCACTAGATGTCAGTATAGTATCCAGAGTCCCTGTCATTGCAGTAAAAATCAGTACTAGTACCTAGGGTCCCAGTAACTGACAATAGAGGACATTTAAGGTACCAAGAGCCCCTGTCCTTGCCAATAAAAGTCAGAACTAGCATCCAGAGTCCTAGATATTGACACTAGAGGTCAGTACTTGTATCCAGAGTCCCTGTTATTGTCACTTAATATCAATAAAATTATTGAAAGGCCATGTCATTGCCCCTAGAGTTCAGTACTAGTATCTTGAGTCCCTGTCATAGCCACTAGAGGCCAGTACTTGTATACAGAGTCTGGTTCTTGATACTAGATGTAAGTAAAATTATCCAGAGTCCCTTTCATTACCAATAGATGTCAATTCTAGTATCCAAAGTCCCAGTTATTGCAAAAGGAAGTCAGTTAAAGTATCCAGAATCCCTGTAAATGCAACTAGAGATCAGTCATGTATTCAGAGTCCGTATAGTTGTCATTAGAGGTCAGTGAAAGTATCCAGAGTCCCTGTAAGTACCGCTAGTTGTCAATAAAAGCATCCAGAGTCTCAGTCATTGTCACTAGATGTCAGAACTAGTATTCAAAGAACCTGTCACTGCCACAGAGGTTAGAATTACTATTCAGAGTCCCTGTCATTGCAACTGGAAGTCAGTAAAATATCCAGAGTCCTTGTCATTTCCACTTGAGATCAATACTAGTATCCAGAGTCCTTATCATTGCATCAGGACATCATAACCAGTAGCTAGGGTCCAAGTAATTGCCAACAGAAGTCATTTAAAGTATTCAGAGTCCCTGCCCTTGCCACCTAAGGCCAGTACTAGCATCCACAGTCCTAGACATAGCCACTAGAGATCAGTACTTGTATTCAGAGCCTCTGTCATTGCCACTAGATATCATTAACAGCAACGAGGGTCCATGTCATTGCCACTAGAGTTCAATACTAGTATCCAGAATCCCTGTCATTGCCACCAGAGGTCAGTACTTGTATCCAGAACAAGAGGTATGTTAAAATATTGAGAGTCCTTCGAAACCACTAAATGTTTATTCTGGTAATTCATAGTCCCAGTTATTTCAGTATCCAGGTTCCCAGTCAGTGCCACTAGAGGTCAGTAAAAGTATCCAGAGTCCTAATCCTTGCCACTAAAGGTCAGTCTTAGTATGCTGAGTCCTAGGCAATGTCCCAGTCATTGACACTAGAGGTCAACAAAAGTATCCAGAGTCCCAGCCCCTTCAACTAAAGGCCAGTACTAGCATCCAGAGTCCTAGACATAGCCACTAGAGGTCAGTACTTGTATTCAATGCCTCTGTCATTGTCACTAAATATCATTAAATGTAACGAGAATCCATGTTATTGCCACTAGAGTTCAGTACTAGTATCCGGAATCCCTGTCATTGCCACTAGAGGCCAGTGCTTGTATCCAGAATCTGGTTCTTGATACTAGAGGTCAATAAAAAATATCTGGAGTCCTTCATAACCATTATATGTCAATTCTGGTATCCATAGTCCAAGTTATTCCTAAAGGAGGCTAGTTAAAGAATCCTGTAGTCCCAGTCATTGTCATTAGATGTCATTAAATGTATCGAGAGTCCCTGTATTTGCCAATAGAGGCCAGGGTTAGTATCCAGGGTCCAAGTCATTGCCACAAGAGGTCAGTTTAAGTATCCTTAGTCCTAGACATTACAACTAGAGGTAAATAAAAGTATACAAAATCCCTGTTCTTGCCACTAAAGATCGATAAAAGTATCAAGAGTCCCAGCAATTGCCACTTGAGGTCAGTACTTGTATTCAAACTCCCAGTCATTGACAATAGAGGTCAGTTAAAGTATCCAGAGTACTTAAGATTGCTACTAGAAAAAATGGGTCCCAGTCATTGCCACTAGAGGCCAGTTAAAGTAGGCATTGCAACTAGAGGTAAATAATAGAATACAAAGTCACTGTTTTTGACACTAGAGATGAATAAAAGTATCCAGAGTTCCAGCAATTGCCACTTGAAGTCAGTACTCAAACTCCCAGTCATTGTCACTAGAGGTATGGTCAATATCCAAGCTTCCAATTATTGCCACTAGAGGTCAGTTAAAGTATCCAGGGTCCCTATCCTTGCCACTAAAGGTCAGTCTTAGTATGCTGAGTCCTAGGCAAAGTCCCAGTCATTGACACTAGAGGTCAATAAAAGTATCCATAGTCCCAGTTATTGCCTATAGTTGTCAGTATATGTATCTAGAGTTTCTTCTTTTGCCTTTAGATGTACGTATTAGTATCTGGTATCTAGAGTCCCTGTCTTTGCCACTAGAGGTCAGTACAAGTAGCTGGAGTCTCTGTAATTGCCAATAGAGGTTCATACCAGTATGCAGACACTAGAATCAGTTCTAGTATCTAGAGTCCTTATCATTTCCAATAGTGGTCAGCAAAAGTATCCAAAGTCGACAACATTGTCATAAGATGCCAGTAAAAGTATTTAGAGTCCCTGTCTTTGTTACTAGATGTCAGTAAAAATACCCAGGTACCCAGTTATAGCCTCTAGAGGTCAGTAAAGTATCCAGAGTCGCAGCCTTTGGCAAAAGAGGTCAGTAAAATTATTCAGAATCCAAGTCATTGCAACTAGCGATCAGTATCAGTATCAAAGTCCCAGTCATTGCCACTAGAGGTCAGTCAAAGTATGCACAGTCCCTGTCATTGCCATTAGAGACCAGAGTCTATGCCATTGCCAGTAGATGTCAGTACAAGTATCAAGAGTCCGAGTCATTGTCACTAAAGGTCAGTTCTTGTATCTAGAGTCCCAACCAATGCAAATTGATGTCATTTAAAGTATTAAGAACCCCTGTAATTGCCAATAGTTGTCAGTAAAAATATTAAGAGTCCCTCTCATTGATGAGAGAGGTCAGTAAAACTATCCAGAGTCCCGGTCATTGCCACAAGAGATCAGTAGTTGTATCCAGAGTCCCTGTCGTTTCCAGTGAGATCACAACTAGTATCCAAAGTTCTTTCTTCGTCACTAGAGGCCAGTAGTAGTATCCAGAGTCCCAGTCATTTCCTTTTAAGGTCAATAGAATATCCAGAGTCCCTGTCAATATCCACTAGAGGTCAGTAAAAGTATCCAGACTCCTGTCTTTTGGCACTAAATGTCATAATACGTATCCAGAGTCCCAGTCATTGCCATTCGATGTTTGTAAAAGTATCCAGAACCAAGTCATTGCATCTAGAGGTCAGTAAAAGTATCCAGAGTCCCAGTCATTGCCACAAGAGTTTAGTCCTTTGCCCAGAGGTGATTGGAGTTTAATATACGAGGGTCATCCAATAAATAGCGGGAATCTTCTCATAATGTAAGAGTTTGTGCATTTAAACATCACAGAAGTTACCATTTGGTGGCATAACTTTTCGGGCATGCAACAACATATCCAACTATGTGATTGAAAGCGACGTTGCCACTAGTATCTTTATCCCTATTTTCTGCTACGAGAGGTCAGTACTAGTATCATGAGTCCCTGTCATTGCCACTAGAGGGCAGTCCTAGCATCCAGTGTCTCAGTCGTTGCCACTAGAGGTCAGTTAAATATCCAGAGTCCCTTTCATTTCCACTAGAGTTCAGTACTAGTATCCAGATTCCCAGCAATTGCCACTGGAGATCAGTTCAAGTATCCAGAATCCCAGTCAATGCGACTAGAGGTCAATTAAATTGCCCAGAGTCGCACACATTGTCATTAGAGTTCAGTAAAAAGTTTCAGAGTCCCTGTCATTGCCACAAGTTGTCAGTTAAAGTGTCTAGAGTCCCTGTCATTGTCACTAGCTATCATTCCTAGAATCTAGAGTCCCTTCCATTCGACTTAATGCTAGTACTAGTATCCAGAGTCCGCCTCTCTGCTACAAATGGACTGTACTATTAACCATGGTTGTAGTCACTTCTACAGAGTATCAATTCCTTGTTGCAATCACTGCTACAGGCGATCATTATAAGTGTCCATAGTCCCAGTTATGCCAATAGAGGTCAAACCTAGTACATAGAGTCCCTGTTTTTGTCACTAGTGGTCAGTATTGGTATTCTCAGTCCCAGTCACTACTACTAGAGGTCAGTCCTTATATCCATAGATTCAGTCTCTGCTACTAGTGATCAGTACGTGTATCCGTATTCCAAGTCTCTGCTACTTTCCATAGCCATAGTCTCTACTGTTATAGGCCAGTACTAAATCCCTCATATTAGATATCAGTACTACTCTACTCTATATAGTCTATTTATGATGAAGCATTGGTGGTTTACATTCGTAAGCGCTATATTTGTTGCAATATGACCCAGTAAAAGAACATGATTCGTACTTTATATGTTCTTATACTCATTTTTTTTCATTTGCTTCCGTTTACAGAGGTTGTACATTTAATGGTTCGGTTATGCACCAGTCATTGGTATCCCCATCCCCTCAGGGCCGAGGAATAGCGGGGCTTTTTTACTTTTCAATTTTCAAAGCCCTGCTAAAAGCCCTGCACTGCGGGGCCAAATTTGTGGTAAAATCCCTGCTAAATCGCCCGCCCCTGGTTAACAATAATGACTATCAACAAATGACCTAAATCATTTTGAATAAGCTTTTCATCTTTTCCCCTCTCCCATGGTGGTGTCACATGAAACGCTTCAGTTGGCTTAGTGGTTTCAGAGAATTTACAAATATATTGTGCAGAGCATATCACAGAAATATAAGAGGTATCGACTAGAAACTTCACTGGTAGATATATATCGATGAGGAGAAGTACAGTGTACAAGAACCGTACCTCTCCTTCGCATAATTTAGGAGTTATTGCCCTTTGCTATTTTTCACACTTAATTGTGTCCGAAGCATAACACAACTACATGTATAACAGGTCTCAACTTGAAACTTCAATGGTAGATAGATCTCAATGAGGAGAGATACAGTCTGCAAAGATCCATAACTCTCTTTTGCATAAATTAGAAGTTATCGTCCTTTGTTATACTTGAATTTTGTCCAGAGCAGAACATAACACTATTAGTGATATCAACTTGCAGCTGTTGAACAACCGTATATTTTGGAGTATCTATCGTTTCTACCGATTCTCTTGATTTCTGAATCCATAGAGAGGTTGGGGGGTCAGGAGATCCGGACCCCCCCCCCCCGGAAAAGTACAAGTGTTATAGGTTTCTTAAGGAATAAGTATGACGACCTCCACGCCCCATCCCTACCCCGCAGCGTCTAAAATCTTGGACTCCACCACCCTCCCTCCTTGGAAATTTTCCACGAAGTTCACCTTGAATGGTCAATTGGAACACTCTGTAAAAAGTAAGTAAAAGACGACTACTAAAGCATCAGTCAGGCTTGGGCCTCGCCCTTACCAAATGATACGATAGTTTCTTGACCCGCCGCTGCCCGAGAACATGCGAATCGACCACCACGTTCCATCCCTTTTGGTTTATATTGGCAGGTATAGATGTTTAGGTGCGCTGTAAGGAGGACCTTTTAGACAAGCCCTATTTAAACAGGAAATTAAAACCCCGGCACACACGCGGCACTGTGGGAACATATCGTAGGTTTAATCCCGGAACTTAAGCACCACTATGTCCCCGGTATCCACAGGCCCAAATTGGCGGGCTGCATTGTCTCATTTTTAATTCTATGTGGATTAAAGCCCGTGCGCACGAGGCATGAATTCACGGAGTTGTCTCAAATGGAATTTCATTTTTGCGTTCGATATTTAAAATAAAACGGCATGTGCGTTAGATAGGGCGCGGGGCTAACCAAATTCTGCAAAACACACACACGAGCGCGCGCGTGCGCCCGCACGCACACACACAAATGGCTTGTGTCCTGGCTATATGATTATTTTTGCGGTGGAAGCCGTTTGAGTTGAAAAAGGTTTAGGTTTTTATATATTTACATTTAGCGCTCAGGACCATTTTAGAGTCTGATTAGCGCACCATAATAGATGCCAATCGGGACCAATATAGAGGCTGGTCAGGACCATAATAGATGCCAGGACCAGTTTAGATGCCAGGACCATTTTAGATGATGCACAAACGTACAACGAATTCACACCAGATAGGCGGCAATCGAAAACATCAATATTATCGACGAACGTAGACCAAAAATAGTAAAAAACAGAGTTTTTGTTTGCCATTAGTCGCCCGACTGGCGAAAATTGGCAATCGAAAACACTGGTTGTAGCGATATCTGACTCGCGTTCATCGATTGTTCGCCGAGAGTTTTCGATTGCCGCATATCCGGTATGGAAACATATTTTTTTATAACAGTAACATGAAAAATGTAAGTTATTCCTAGTAGCCCTTGTTTCGGATTGTTCCGACTGGCGACAAATGGCAATCGAAAACACTGTTTCCAGCGATCTGTGATCTGCGGTCATCGATTGTTCAGAGCGTTTTCGATTGCCGCCTGTCCGATATGATAAAGGAGCGCATTTTATGCTAATTGAAACAGTTTGGTCATTTCTCCATAAAACATTAGCGACGATATATCTTAACTTGCAGACGATGTCCTTTAGTGGGCTTTAATGGCGTTGCAGCCCTCTGCTGCCATGTATTAATGGGGATGAAGCCCTTGGACAGTGATTTGTCGCATTGCGACACGTTAAATATAGATAAAAAGTACAACTGTCAGCGATTGAAACACGTCAAGTTTCTATAGTAAACACTCATAAGGTATATAACAATGAGAATCATAATGTAATGTCCTGGGTCACATATGCTAGGTCAAAATCTTTTTTGTCATTTTCTACGCCCATTCTTCAGTGCATAATCAATAATAGCTATGTCTCCGCCCAGTGATATACAGGGCGTAGACAGACAAAAAATTGGTTGAAACACTAATTATGGTCTTCTTTTTTTCAGAAAAGTCACCAAAACAAAAAAACGAGCACGGTGACACATATTTTTTATTCAATCATTATATTCTTCAAGAAAATATCTTTGTAAAAATATGTTTTTTGTTGTTCCAGTTACATTCTCTGATATATTTATTTTGTATATTAGTGTGTTTTTTGGCATTTATTCGTTTGACTTAATTAGGATTTTGCTTAATAAATTGTGTAAATACATGTTATTTCACTAATTTTTGTTTTTATTTATATCTCTGGTGTGAGTAGTATTTGTTCTGAATAAAACTGTATTGCGTTTCTTGTTAATTTGTTAACAAAATCTGTGTTTGTTTTTTTCAAAAACCTGCGATTTTGCAGTTTTTGACATCAAATAACTTTTTAAAAAGAACGGTAAGGTATTGTTTTTTTCGTCTTAGATTATAAGTATTAGTCTATATTATAATATATTAAAAGATAAAACACTTTTGGACATATGCCGGTGAGTCCGCTACTACCTTAAAACATTCAGATGCTGTATTTATCCTGCTTATAAATGTTAAATTGTGTTAAAATGCATTTTAACATTTATGAGCAGGATAAATTTCTTGCTCAGCTGAGTTGAGCATGAAGAAAGTTTTTAAAAGTCTTATAACCTCGGGGCCTGGTCCCGATGTGTAACATTGAAAAG
>CAXHUL010000485.1:0-31221 GCA_964019695.1 Loripinus fragilis | reverse complement strand
GTCCATGTAGCCCTCATTATACGGTAACGCATGTGCGTTGCGACACTCAGTGGCCATAAGTGAGTTCCCAAATCAGCTTACAAGAAATTGACAAAAAATATGGTCTGAAACAATGGTCTTTTCTAGCCAATTAAGACAATTTCCACAGATGATAATTGCCCTGGATAAATATACAGGGTATATGTTTACGTCATCACCAAATTGATTGACATCATCATTTGTTGCTATGGAGATATTGTGTATCACAAACATTGGCTCCATTTCTTCAAAAAAGATAGCAGGTGATGAAAATTTGCTGTAAAATTGTCAGATTGTAATATTTTTTATTTAGAATTTGCAGAAATATATTAAAGGTACTGGAACACATTATGTTAAAGTTCAAATTAGTATAGACACTGAAAATAAAATAATGCAGAGCAGAGAACTGGACGGAAAATAAAGCCATGAAAATGATCCGACGGCAGTGTACTTTGGCTTAAAAAACAAACTAAATAAACAAATGCAGAAATATGGGGTATGTATGTTTTGTGAGGTATCATTACAGTGTTCTATTTGAATTTTTTTTTTTTTTAATAAATGTTGATGGATATAAGCTATAGTTGGATCCTACGAAAATCTGCTAATTTTACTGTCAGTCCGGATATTGGTGCCACAAGCAGCATAACCAGTGATATAATATTTGTGTAATAACTATTTACCATTTGGGGTTACATTTTTACAGATCATTTATTTTTTAAGAAGAATTATCCTATGTTTGCGTATGAAAGTTTGGGTACCCCCTCGTAAAGCAAAATTTGGCCAATGGGTTAGGTATCGCTGGGCGGTGTCTTTTCCATTTGAAAGACTGAAACATGTTAGGATTATTGCTTCAAACACTCATATATAGACCATTGAAAGACTGATACTGACTATCTGTGAGTCATGAGCCCTTTTCTTTGTTTCCTCATGGTGTAGTAATTTGATTAGAGTGTTTTCCATGATGATACATTGCATTAGTTAGATGGCCTCCATGCGAGCTGAACATTTCTTGTACTTCAACAACAGCAAAATCTAGGGCGAAGATTTGGTACCAGTAAAATGCATTTAAGCCCCCCCCCCTTCCCCGGTGGCTTAGGCTGCTGTCCGTTCTAAGGCGGTGGTTCTGTTGTTGTTGACTTTTTGTTTATTGTTACTCCCATTCTGGAAGTCTGTAATTGTTCTATGTTTTGTTGTACGTTACTTTATGTCCATTCTAGTATTGCAATCATCTTGATGGGGAAGAGAGAGCTGATTGCTTTGCTTAATTTGTCTTCTTGGTGTCTCATGATGGTTGAGCGGCTCTTCCTCGCAGTGCCACGGGGTTGTCTGCAGTTTGTGATTGTGGTATTTCCTGATCATACTCATTTACTATTTTTGTTGCGAAGTTACCAAATGGATTCATTAAAAAATATAGATTTTTGGGTCAGGGATACAAATACCCTACCCACCCCTAATATGACGGTGAATAAATTAGGAAGATATGAACACATCGTATTCACAGCTCTGGATTATAAAATATTTGCACCATTATCATCAAAAATATATAGAAAATAAGATATATCTATAGTCATGTAAAACGGAAGAAGTTTAGAACCCACTCCAATTTTTCAAACTGTTTCAAAAATCAGGGGTAATCGAAAAGAATAACACCCACGAACTCTAGGTGATATTATTTCTATAATAATTTAGCATTTATAAGTTGAAAAATAGCAAATAGTGATATGTACAAAATTTCAGCTAATTTGCATCTCTCGTTTTCAAATTATACCAATTTCAAATTTACTTAATTTTTTGCAAATGAAACAACGTTTGTCATTTTGGGAACTCACTTATGGCCACTAAGTGTACATGTGAAATTACCTAACGTGGAATTCAGGGTTAGATACAATCAAGTACCGCACCTGACCAATGATACCAATGGAAAAGTAAAAAACGCACAATTAGACATCACAAACGAGAGCCAAAAGGTCAACCCTTTGGCCCCTTTCCCAGCAGGTGAGAAGTCCCTGTAATGAGAAGAGGTGCTATTGGTGAGAATCACTGCTCGCTTCAGTAGTTACCATTCTCTTCGACATGCATTTCAGCATAAACGTTATTATGTTGGCGTTTTAAATTTATGACCGGAACAAATTTTATGGTTATGTGAGTTGTGCATGAAAAAAGTTACATTACCTTGGGCAATATTGGTGTCTACCTTCTGCTAACCTTTATCGTTTTAAACAACGCTGTATGTGTGAGCAGTAAATGTTCTAGTAAGAAGGTACAGAAGTGAAGCATACGCGGATCCAGAAATTTTGTCAGAGTGAGTCCAACTTTGACAACGTTTTTTTCAATGAGGGAAGAGAGGATCAAAATACCACTATAAGCGGACCATCATCGGCCCGCCAGCAAAATGCAATATTGCTAAGAAACCCTATATTTGTGTGATTTTTCATGGGGGGTCCGGACCCCCTGCCCCCACCCCCCTCTGGATCTGCGCATGTGAAAGCATGTCTTTAATAGTCTTAGCGTGTCGTCAATGCGATAAGTACAAACATCCTATGGGCTAGCTCTTTTATTGACTGTTGAGAGTGTTGCACAGAGGATCCAACAATAAGATTTCATGTAATATTGAATTTATTAAATGACCCTAGGAAAAGAGATAAAGATTTGAGGCTCTGTCGAGCATTTATCGCTTTTTGCGACAAATTTAAAAAAATCAATATCACATGTGCATGTACACGTATGTTTGTATTATAAGAAACTTGTATCTGTGATAATTTGGGTATAATGGTCAGAATTTTAAGGATACTGCATCAAATGACATATTTTGTAATAGTTAATTAATAATGCATTTATTTAATACATCTTTTCATATTTAAACTTACAAATTTATTGTTTATCTACAGGACCCTATTGGAAATAAGCTATTAAATTGGCGAGATCTCAAATATTTACATGTTTGTATAATATATTTAAGTATATCAATTTTATGTAGATGTATCAAAGTTTATGTATATCCTATGTGATTTTATCTGTACGTATGATATGTGCTATGTAATATTCTATGTTTATGTCTGATCTTATGCCTGAATAAAACTGAATTGAATTGAATATGGCTCTTGATTTATGTCAGAATTTTGTTTCCGCTCAATATCTGGAGAACAAATGGATAGAATTTCACCAACTTTTGTATATGCATTCATATTGACAAGATCCAGGTTGGGATTATTACCTGTCGCTTTTACTTATATGTAACATAGTTATGGCCATTAATTGATATCATGATTTTGTTTCTGCTCAGTATCTTTTTACAGCATGAACTTGAAGCGCTGCAGCGGATCTATAGTCAGATTATCTGACATCTCTCATTATAACGTGGGCACGAACGGGCTCAAACACCACCCGTCGTCCATGTTTCACCGTAGAAAGCCTTGACAGAGCTTAATAGACACGGCATAAGGTGACAAAATGTGAGAGGTCCCAACGGATCGTGGCAGGTTGGGAGGAAACGTACAGTCAGCCGTGACAGACCGTGAGCCTAAACGTAGTGCACCGTCGAGTCTCTGGATCAGCCACGGTCTGTCACGGATACCTTGATAGACCGCGAGAGAACGTTACTTGAATACGAAGCAAAAATGACCAAAATACCACAGAGCTACGTTTCAGGCTGCTGTGGTTGCCGGGAACATAGTGTAAATGTAGCAATCAGCTGCATCCGAAGGACGGATGAACATCTCCATCCAGAAATCGGAAATTAACTATTTACACTCTTATCAAATTAACATACTATGATGAAACAAAAAATGGCTTATAACTTTCAGATAGTCAGAGCTCATGAAAACCTCGTGTTGACCCATAGTGGGCCAAGCCAAAGACAACATGCTTTCAACTAGCGAATTACACTTTCATCGTTGGTCACATATGAGCCGTGACCTGTGATTTCCAACAATGTGGCATTTTGACAAGTGTAGACTCAGACAAGCCTGCGCAGCCTCCTTTTAAGCTTAGACATTCTTAATAGTGTTCAGTCAGTAGCTTAACAGTCATAGAATGCTCAAAGGACTAGCAAAGGCCCTGATCAGACTGCGCATATGCGCAGGCTGATCTGAGGCTTTGCTGGTCGCACATACCACATTGTTGGAAATCTCATGCACTGGCTCATATTATTTTTGCACTTTTTATTCCGCAACAATCTTACTTGTATCCTTGCACTGACAGCACTACTGCACATACTACTGAGAAATGGGTGCTGAATTATAAGATAAAAATTAGCGTTGAAGCACCATGCTACCAAGCCTATGATGGAGATGGGTGCAACTTACCAAGCATTTTTGTACAGACGTGCCATCCCTTTCAAATATATAGTCATTCCAAAATTACGACCGACGTTTGATATATTTTAGACTTTAATTTTATACCCAATGATATATCCGTTTATTGCCTCATTCATAATTTTTATTTGACAGAACTTTGTATATGCATTAATATTGAGGCTTGTATAGGGGGTTGTCTGTATCCTATATCCCTGGAAGTAAACAGAAAAGTATCCTATATCCCTTTGAGTAAATTGAAAAATATCCTCTTAATTAAATTTCCTAAATAACCTATATCCCTGTAAGTAAACAAAATATCCCTGAAATTACCAACACAAAATAGACTTACGAATACAGAGCATTTGTCAAGTACATACTTCATGTAATGGTTTGTGTTCTAAAACTTTATGCAAACTAATTGCTATTGAGATATTTTATCGACTAAGTTTTTCCATATACATCTTCAATTAAGCAAAACAGACGCTAAACATTTATCTGTTATGCCTCAAAATGTCTTCCTCCAGTTGCAGTATATCACCCTACAGTTATAAGCTCATATGAACCGGAAGCTCAAGCGATGCTTAAGAATGGTAATTGTCTGGCTTCTTTCGTATGTATTGTGATCGTCGTCTTCGTCATCGGGATGATCCATTTAAATTTTGAAGAAGTATATTTCTAATGTCAGTCGGCCAATTGTGATCAAATTGCATGTGTATAATGGGAAAGGCTACACAAGTTTTATGTCCGATCGTATTGGACATGGATGCCGTGTCAACATATAGCTTCCATAGGCTTATTATGGGAAATCTATAAAAGACATATCATGATGGCAAAACAACTCACATATTTAGCATGTAGGAAGATCTTGTGGTCTCAAACATAAATTGTGGCATTAAGTCCCTTTCAATAGTTCCTATAGACCTTTTATTTAGACAACATTAAAACATCTCGGAAACCTTGATGCTTACAGCTTAAACATATGTTATCAGACCTTGAGGGACAATCAGAAGTGGGTCTGATTTTAGATCCAGAGGCCATGTTTTTGATCATGGCCTGGTCCCATACTTCCATTGAGTTTGACCATGAAATACTTTCTACCGCCTTTCTCCTCCATCCGCTGATTCGTTATGTCAGTTACAAGCAAAGGTATATGCACGAAGTACTGGCTAACCCTTTTAGTCAAGCATGACCAGGAAAAATGTGACTAGTTGAACTGACCATCCCGGCATGACCATAGCTGGAGCCTAAAACCACTAAACAAATCCAAATCAAAACAACTTGCATATTTATTTTGTAGTAATGTTTAGTGGTCCTCTACATAAATCCTGCCAATCATGCTATTGGCCACGTGTATTCAATAAACTTAGAATGGAAATAACTTACAACTAAGTTAGTGAGGCCCACAGTTTAAATAATTAATGTTTAGCAATATCTAGTGGTGCCCTTCATAAATCCTGCCAACCATGTCCCTGGAAACTATATTGGTCATGTCCCAAGGATCATTAGCTTCCATACGCTTACAATCGGAAGACCTTTAAAATGCTTCTCTGAAACGTTGTTGCCTACAGCTTATAAGATATTCAGTTGATAGCAAGGTTTAGAAGTCTCCTACATAAGCCATGCCAACTATTTCTCTTGGGTTCATACTGGCCACACATCACGGCTCTTTGGCTCCCACAGACATGTGATAGTAAAAACTTGAAGACAATTCATTACGCCTAAAGCTTCTAGATATCTGTTGTATTGCTTACACGTTAACGCTGCCACTCTCAGAGGGCTAACATATTTCATTTTGAGGCTTATTTAATGTAGTATCGGGAATCGTAATCTACGAAAATCACCCAAGGGGGTTTATAGAACCGTTTGTACAGAACAAATCACCTTGTTATGTTGCACACATGTGCCTGTGATGTGATAATCAAGAGAAGGGTCGTGCCCTTTTAACGAAATTTCCCAATAAATTTCCTTCTGATATTAGCCTGTGACCTTGCCCTTGGACTTATATATTATACACTCGTGCACAGTGTATTGGACATCGAAAGGATGGTATGGCCATGACGTTGCCAGAATCAGAGACCGTTGATCATACTCGGAAACGTGAGGAAAAGACACAAAACACAGACAGCCATAACACAATTAAAAAAGAGCAACCGACTCAACTAAAAGGGCCATAACCACACCACAAAACAATTAAGGACTCAACACCACACAGGTCTGAGCAAAAGCAAGTAATAGATAAAGAAGTGTATGATCCGAATAGAGTCCTCTATAAGCAGTATATGGTCACCTCCACCTCCTTCAACATTTTTGGCGAGGTATATATACAAGAAGTGCATTCGAGATCAACTTGCCATGTCTTGTACATACAGCTTTTCATCCTTAGTGGAGAACTTGAAAGGATTTTTATTGATGTAATTGGTATTTCTACTCTGTATTGGTATATTTTAAAGAAAAAATATCAGTATCCCTGAAATTGAACATAGTATCCCATATTCCTGGAAGTAAAATTGAAAGTATCCTATATCCCTGGAAGTAAAATGGCAAATATCCTGTATCCCTTGAACCCCTATACAAGCCTCAATATTGTCAAAATGAATGTTGAGTTTGCTATGCCAGAATTCTATTAATGATTAGCCTGTTTTTAAAAACTGAAATGTTAACACTTGCTCCTGTTTTAATAGTTATGAGGACATATGCGAATCTCAGAACTTTTATCATTATTTGCACACAAAAATACAAAAACAAAAACACCGTTTTCCTGCATCCATGCTTGAATGGGTCCTTTCAGTAAATATAATTAGAAAAAAGGCAAAACCATCTACATTGTAACATGGGTCCTTCTTTAATAAGAAAATGATTGTTGACAACTTCCTCCATATATGGCATACGTTCCTATCAACCTCTGTAGCCTTAATAAGTTTATTGTTATCAATGGAAAAAGTTCTAACAGATCCAACAATTAATCTACGATAAAATGACAATTGGGTAAGTGATGGTTCTGTGCACCTGATCTAATACTGAGGTAATTTACGACTGTCTCCTTCATGTATGGTATTTTCTAACGTTTAAAGCTACTATTCAAGCCTGAACACCCTATCATATGAATTGCTACATGTTTAGATTGGTAAACATCTACTACCCTACCCTTTCTAAATGTATTAAGACTTGCATACCCGAACCTGTATTTTATGGTGATTTAGTTTATAGAGGGGCTCTTACATGGTATGGGAAATTAACATGGGAGTCTACCCACGCTTGGAATTTGATAGTATTATGTTTATTAATTGTCTGGGGTATGACTTTTATATTTATGGTACATTTGAGTTATTATGCATTTCCATTACTTATCAATGACGTCATGTATGATATCACTACAATACCTTAGGGTACCCAGTTATAATAATTTCTAAAGTAATTGACATATCATGTAACGGGCACAGAAAAGTTTTATAAAATAACTATATCATTGATAAGTTCGTTGATACTATAAATGGCTCTGCATGTATTAGGATAGTGGGCGGGCATTCATTTTTATGACATGGTACCCCAATTTTCAACTGTACATTTTGTATTCAGTCAAATTTGGAAGTATTTTTTTACATGTTGCGGTTTTTGTCAAGATACCATTTCAACATATAATCTATCCATATATGTAAAGAATATGTAGACCGAATTTCATGAAATTCAAGGACCGGTAACATATTTTTTCAACTTGATGAAAACACATGGCCCTAATTCACGGAAATGTAAAAAATACAATAATTATGTTTCAGTGTAAAACATACTTGAATACTTGCTAAGTTTGAATCATCATGCTACTACGTTTATTGGTAGAAGCTGATATGTTCAGTGTTTTTCCCTATTATGGATTGGCAAAAGAAAAAACAATATTCTTTGATATTAAGTGCCACCATTCATATTTAATAAAGTGCTTACACAATAATATTACCCAAAATGATACAATATGATGACACATGTACTTACCACATCTTGTTTCTAATGTTAAAACTACATCTAACCAATGTTACACTAAATATGTAACATTATTAAGAATTTCAATTCATACAGAAATATTTACATTCTCAATGTAGCTGCCTTAGATGAAACCATAATTCCTAACTGCTTGCATTTCTCGATGCAAAACATTGAGCAGTCACGTGTTCCTGGCCGCGCCTCCAGGTGGAGTAACGTCAACGTCAACCAATAGCTTTCTTTGTTTATCAACGGTTGCATGACGTTATTCACGTATCGCCACGACGTTATGTACAGGATTTTCGTTCGCTGGCTGTTCCAACACCTCCGTAACAAATAAAATATTTCATTATTCAAGGATAACCAGCGAATTCGGGAGACAGATAATTAGGTATATTTGATTGATAATATCAAATGTAAATATAAGGATTGAAATTCAGATTTTATCTTGCACTGGATGATGCAAAGCATTATCGTTTTAATGTCTCCGAGAAGCCCTTCTGGCTTCACAGACATTAAAAAGCCTAATGTTTTGCATCATCCAGTGCAAGCTAAAAATCTGCATTTCAATTCTTAAGAGAAATCTTATGACAAGTAAGTTAATACAGGAGTAGAACCTTATATCTATGATTTTGTAATTGTAAGCCTCTTTAATAAACCTGGTTCACAAGTATAACACCCTGTCAAACATATTGGTTAAAATTAACCATTTTGGTCACAGAGAACTCTTGGCCCCAAAGGTATTGCTAATTTAATGATTAAATCTTCTCTGATCATTCTGATCTGTAAAACTGATGCAGCAGTGCTGCTTTTCATCAAATAGCGACATTTACTTTACCTGGCTGTATATTCTAGGAATAGAGTTTAGTTTCTGGACCTCACTTATTGTGTAGAACACTGTTCTATGATACCTTTGATAAGACTCTGTTACACTTTATCCAGGTCACGGCCCAAAATGTGGTTACTCTAGTTCAGTTAGGATGTAAAGGAAATATTTGGTCTTCTTGTTTCACTCGTTTATTGTTATGATATAATGTTTCATAAACAATATCATGCAGGACTTGAGGAAGTGATACACATTGTCTTGGCCCCATAGTGCCATGACATGGGACCATGACCTTCAGCATTTCCGACCATTGAATCATTTGAAATTGTCTAAGCATGTCTTTCTTTAGGAAAAGTGGAAGTAGATTTAAAAACAACCCCATTCTGTCGAGTTTTTGATTTATTTCAACTAAATAATCAATTTTGCTAAAACTGACCTATACCCATAAGAGGTAAGAAATGACAAAGTTACAGGTTTTGGATATTCATGAAATTTGGCTCAAATCAGCAGGATATATATGGCAGGTTTCTGTGATAATATGATATCTTGAAAAAGACTAGAACATATCTATCTTCGGAATTGAATGTTGAATGTTTTGTAAACTTTTGAGAAAAAATATTGAAATTTTAAAATCACTTCTTCAGAAAACGTAAACCATAATTTATCTGAACGGTTTTGTGGATTATTATATTGCCTATGGTATTTTGGATTCAATTTAGACCACAAATAATAAAAATAAACAAAACTATAGATTTTGGACATAGAAATTTTAAGACAGGTAACACCTCAAAGGTGGAGTACGTCAGGGTTGCTTCCTAAGCCTTATTCTTAACTATCTAATTCGATAAATACTTTTTCATAGTTTCTATATAATCAGTTATTAATATGCAAAGTTTAAAGAAAATCCATACGTGGGCACAGATGTAAGTACCACTTTATTGTTTATCTTTTAAAAGAAATCCTAATTTTCAGTAATTTTGTTTGATTTCATTCTTTACGTCCCATCAACAATCTTTCAGTTAAACAGGGACGGGTAGGGGTCTTCCAGGGTTGAACCAGTACTAAGCTAGGATAAATGTGTCTTGCTCAAGGACCACAACGCAGTGACGCCTCTGAGGCTCGAACCTTCGGCCCCTCGGTCTCGAGTCAAGCACTCTACCACTGAGCCACTGCATTCCCTAATAATTCTAGTGATCAATTTAAAAAGATAAATATAACCCCGCTTTGAAACAGGGGGGGGGGGCTATACTAGATTCGGGTTGTCCGTCATTCTGTCTTTCGGTCCGTTTGTCCGTCATAATATCATTTACACTCAATATCTTGAGAACAAATAGATAGAATTTCACCAAATCTTGTGTATGCATTGATATTGATAAGATCTAGGTTGGGATTGTTACACTTTATTCTTCACGCAATTGTAATAGAGTTATGGCCCTTGTTTGATGTCAGAATTGTTTTTAAAAAATTTGTTTCCGCTAAAAAACTTAAGAAAAAAAAGTGATAGAATTAAATGTTTAACCTAATAGACAACGGTTTTGTATCAGTACCAAATGTCGAGCTGACCTGTGACATTTCATCCATTTACTGCCACATACGTTTCTAAACATCCTTTTTTCAGAAGTTACTTGGCTGTTTAAACTCAAAGGGGTACTTTCATCTGTGCCCACGCATGGATTTTCTTCAAACTTTGCATATTAATAACTCATTATATACGAACTATGAAAATGTATTTATCGAATTCGATAGTTAAGAATAAGGCTTAGGAAGCAACCCTGACGTACTCCACCTTTGAGGTGGTACCTGTCTCTAAATTTCCATGTCCTAAATCAATAGTTTTGTTTATTTCTATGATTTGTCACCTAGATTGAATCCAAAATACCATAGACATTATTTAATACCACGAAACCATTTGGATAAATTATGGTTTACGAATTATGAAGAAGTGATTGTAAAATTTCAATATTTTTTTTCAAAAATTTACAAAACATTCAACATTCAATTCAAAAGATGGATATGTTCTAGTCTTTGTCAAGATATCATATTATCACAAAAAGATGCCATATATATACTGCTGATCTGAGCCAAATATCATGAAAATCTGGAACCGGTAACTTTGTCATTTCCTACCTCTTATGGGTATAGGTCAGTTTTAGCAAAATTAATTATTTAGTTCAAATGAACCAATGACTCGACAAAAGGAGGTTGTTTTTTTAATCTGCTTCCACTTTTCTTAAAGAAAGACATGTTTAGACAATTCTAAATGATCCAATGGTCAGAAATGCCGAAGGTCATGGCCATGTGTCATGGCACTATGGGGCCAAGACAATATGTATCACTTCCTCAAGTTCTGCATGATATTGTTTAAGAAACATAATATCCTAAAAGTACACATGTGAAAACAAGAAGACTAAATATTTCCTTTACATCCCAACTGAACTAGAGGAACCACATTTTGGTGCCGTGACCAGGATAACGTGTAACAGTCTTATCAAAGGTATTTTAAAACAGTGTTCTAAATGAATAAGTGAGGTCCAGAAACAAAAATGTATGCCTAGAATATACAGCCAGCTAAGATATAAATATTGCTATTTGATGGAAATCAGCATCATTTTCACAAAACAGAATGAACAGAGAAGATTTAAGCATTAAATTAGCTATACCTTTGATGCCAAGAGTTATCTGTGACCAAAAAGGTTAATTTTAACCAATAGGTTTGACAGGGGGTTATTTTTGTGAAGCAGGTTTATTAACGAGTCTTACAATTGTAAGATCATAGATAAAAGGTTCTTCTCCTGTATGAACTGACTTGTCATAAGGTTTCTCTTCTGTATGAATTAAAATTCTTAAAAATGTTACATATTAAGTGTAACAATGGCTAGATGTAGTTTTAATGTTAGAAACTGGATGTGTTAAGTACAGGTGTCAACATATTGTATCATTTTGGCTAATATTATTGTGTAAGCACTTCATTTAATAAGAATCGTGGCACTTAATATCAAAGAATATTGTTTTTTTCTTTTTCCAATCCATAATAGGGGAAAACACTGAACATATCAACCTCTACCAATAAACGTACTAGCATGATGATTCAAACTAAGCAAGTATTCAAGTATGTTTTACACTGAAACATAATTATTGTGTTTTTTACATTTCGATGAATTAGGGCCATGTGTTTTCATCAAGTTAAAAAGTATGTTACCGGTCCTTGAATTTCATGAAATTTGGTCTACATATTCTTAACATATATGGATAGTTTATATGTTGAAATGGTATCTTGACAAAGACTGCAACCTGTAAAAATGTTAATTCCAAATTTGACTGAATACAAAATATACAGTCGAAAATTGTGGTACCATGCTATAAAAATGAATGCCTACCCAATATCCTAATACATACAAAGCCATTTAAAGTAACAGCGAACTCATCAATGATATAGCTATTTAATAAAACATTTCTCCGCCCGTTACATGATATGTCAATTACTTTAGAAATAATAATAACTGGGTACCCTAAAGTATTTTAGTGATATCATTCATGACGTCATAAATTAGCAATGGAATTGCATAAAAACTCAAACGCACCATAGATATTAAAGTTATACCCCAGACAATTAAACAACATAATATTTTCCAAATCCAAGCGTGGGCAGACTCCCATGTTAATTTCCCATACCATGCAAGAGCCCCTTTGATATGGACTATTAATTAGATTGTTTGAGGTCACTTGATCAAAATGGCCACCACCCCCATATATGGTAAAACAAAATATGTTTCAATAATAAGCCTTCGTTGACCTTGACCTATTTTGCAATATCAAGGAGATCAGGTGTGTGCTTCATGACCTTCGGATTCGCTAGTTAATTAAGTTTTATTGCTTTTGAAGTGATAATGGAAGATGTTTTTTAATTAATACTCAGTTATCAAGGACTTTGTTGGGAAAGAAAATCAGTTATACTGTATTGCAGTACTGCGTGATTTGCTTTTCTTTTTTAAGTTGTATTGCTTAGAAGTACAAATGATCATGGAGTAAGTAATTTTTAATTTAGAATCTCCTA
Source organism: Loripinus fragilis (assembly GCA_964019695.1). Lineage (NCBI taxonomy): Eukaryota > Metazoa > Mollusca > Bivalvia > Lucinida > Lucinidae > Loripinus > Loripinus fragilis. The sequence goes on along the minus strand of CAXHUL010000485.1, from coordinate 18,056 downwards.
TGAAGGAATTTGTTGGAATCCGTACTGATTCAGAGGGACGAATCACGTGATTCATAATTGATAATCTCACATTTTACTGGAGTTTTCTGATCGATTCAAATTATGTAAAACTTGTTTCGTGGGGTTTTTGATTGATTTCAGAAAATACACTTAGTGCACAGTACTCGGACTTTACAGCAGATCCGTTTTCAGCTAATACATGCAGTTCTTGAGAAAAGTCGTGCATTGTCTTCCAGAGTGATTTTGCAGGATCACACTTTTGTCAGTACATGTTCTTAATGAAAGTTCATTGGCTAGTTTATTCAATCTAAGACTAATTTGTGCATTTCGGTATTGACCTTGCGTGAATAGAAATCAGTTTTTCACAGATTGAGCGTAGGATTGCTATTCCTTGTAGAGAAAATGGGAAAAATCTGATACGAATCAGACGGTTTGGTAGGAGCCACACTGCGAGACAACAGGCCAACATGCAGATACAGATTTGCTAACATACTAGCATTCGTATATGCAAAATCACCGCCACGGTGGCCATATTGAAATTCTTCAAAAGACATTTCCCAAACCATATGTCAGATTTAACTGAAACTTGGTTTGGTCGGAGACATCAGGGAAAAATCAAGATTTAGACACCATACTAACATGTAAAAAAGTAATTGAGCATGATCAGGAAATACCACAATTACACACTGCAGACCAACCCACGGCACCGTAAGGAAGAGCCACAGCCACTATAAGGCAATAAAAGTAAATTGCCAGCTTTTCTTCCTCTTCAAGATGATTGCAAAAGTAGAATGGACACAATGTAATACATAGCAATACAAAAAGTAAGTAATGGTGCAAAGATCAGGAATCGATACAATCAAGTACCACACCTGACCCAGGATACCAATAAAGACAAACACAGAACCCCCCCCCCCCAAAAAAAAAAAAAAAACAATGGGAAGTACATTAAACAATAGATCAAGATATACAGAACCATCGCCTTAGAATGGACAGCAGCCTAAGCCATCTAGGTTCTTTTGCTGTTAAAACACAAACTTGTTTAGCTCGCATGAAGGCTTCCTAACTGATGCAATGTATCATCACAGAGAAACATTCGAATCGGAATTGCCCAGCTAGTTTCGTTCCCAAATACAAGATGGACGCAATGGTGACCATTCTGAAATTCTTCAAATGATATTTCTCCCAATTGTCGAGTTTAGGGTTGAACTGAAACTTGGTAGGTAGCATCAAGGTATTTTGAAAATTCAAAGTTGATCAAAGCGTTTGTCTTTTGTTTACAAGATGGTCACCCTGGCGGCAATCCATCAATTCTTCAAATAACACTACCATATGAGCCGCTGCATGATATTTCCAACAACTTGACATTTTGACAAGTGTAAACTCGGACGAGCCTCTGCAGCCTCCTTTTCAACTTAGAAACTCCAAATGATGTTCAGTCAGTAACTTAACAATCATAGAATACTCAATCGATTAGCAAAGGCTCTGATCAGACTGCGCGTATGCATCACATACCACATTGTTGGAAACCTCATACACTGGCTCATATCATATGTCGGGTTGAACCAAAACTTGTTTGGAGGCATCAGGGCAAATGGATATTGAGAAGTGCTAAAATCGTTCAGTTCCAATATCCTTAATGGCCACCATTTTCAATTTGTGACCTTTTTTAAACTATTCCAATTATCTCTCCTTCCGCACTAAATGTCCAATTGTACTGAAACTTTAGTGCTGCCATCGATGTAACATGGAAATTCATAGTTGCTATGATCGCTTCATTAAGATATCCAAGATAGCCACAATGATAGCAGTCTTAAAATCCTCTGAGCCACATTTCCCCCCGAACCTTATCTTATATTGAACTGAAACTTGGCGGGACGCACCCTGGCATTATGGATATTATAAATTGCTGGAATAATTCTGTTTCAATACCAAGATGGCGGCCAGGGCAACAATCTTGAAATTCTTTAAACAGCAGTTCCTCCCGAGCCATATGTTAGATTAAGCCAAACTTTGATGAGAGTCACTTGGGCAAACACAGTCTTAGATTTGACATTATGGCTCTGTTCTAATATTTAATATGGCAGCCATTTTGAAATTCTTCAAAATTCATCTCGCAAAACCATATGTAGTATCTTTGTGAGAGGCATCGAGGCAATATAGATATTAAGATTTGCAAAAATTATACATTCAGATATCCAAATGGCCACCATGGCAGCCATGTTGAAATTATTTTGATGACTTCCCCTCCATACGAGGGTCATCCAATAAAGAATGAGACTTTCTTCATAGTTTGAACATCTGTGTGTGCATATAGTTTAGATTCACCAGAATAATAGTATGACATCCTAGCAATTCAGGAATAGAAGGAACATAATTGTGATTGATCAGTTGCCATAGTTACGGGATGTTTTGTGGGAGGACTTGAAGATGCACGGCCACGTTTTCATTATTTTTTGAATACCCACAATCATTCAACGTCTTTTATTTTCGCTCATAGATAGAATTTGACCTCTTGATATCATTTTTTCTACTGAACAATCTTAATGTTACATAAAATGCCACAAAAGATGAACCAAATATGATTTTCCTTTATTTTGGTTGCCTAGCAACCGATTTACTCAATTTTTATAAACACGTTACTTTGTGTTGCTATGGTAACTATGTAAATGAAGGATATCCAAAAAATGCATCGTTACTTGCAGCTTATTGTTATAAGTATACATGAACAGAACTATGTTCACTTAAATGCCTTCGACTATTTGATATTCACTTTTAAAGCCAAGAGGTCAGGGAAAAATACCAAATATTTCTTGAAAACTTGATTTTTTAAGCTTTGTTGCCATGGTAACAGCTCAAGACTCTGGAACATTACTTTCCCCTATTGGTTATAGACATATTGCATGTGCTTATATAAGTATTTGTAGAAAAATTAACTATACATCTTAATCTGTTGCCATGGTGACCACCTATAGTGAGCTGTCCAAGTGTGTTTGCCTAGTCATCTTATGTTGCCTAGCAACAAACTTTGGAACTATGTAACATGTTGAATATGGTACATATGAACAGCCAAAAAGATGTGCTACCTTTGAACGAGATTTTATGAGTCTAGCATGTAAATTCACTGCGCTATAGAAAAAGTCTCATTCTTTATTGGATGACCCTCGTACAAGAATGACATGTTGATTGAACTGAAATTTGATGGGAGTCACTGGGGCAACATCAAGTTTCAGATTGTTTTTCATAGCAGATTATGATCAGTCTCACCCAGGCGAGTGATTCTGGTCCTCTTAGGCCTCTTGTTGGTTTTAAAGGGGACGACAAGATTGAAAGCAAATGGATCAGATAAACAGTTCTTGTTAAACCATGTCAAATATCATCAAAACGTTTCATAGGAAATGAGAGTTATTTTGTTTGTTTGATTTGATTCTTTACGTCCACTTAACAATCTTTCAGTTATGCGGGATGGGTCTTCCTGGATTGAACATGTACTAAGCTAGGATAAATGTGTCTTGCTCAAGGACCACAACGCAGTGACGCCGGTGAGGCTCGAGCCCGCGGCCCTTTGGTCTCGAGTCAAGCACTCTACCACTGAGCCACTGCGCTCCCTAAATGAGAGTTATGTAGCATACACTGTTTTCCTTTTTGGGTCAGGGGATAAAATGTTTGTGTGAAATCATTTTGGACTGGGACAATTGGTTAAAAAGAAAGTACCCTTCCTTTTAAGGGTTTATTTTCTATTTTTAGCTCAGGTGACCATTTTCTTCAACAGAGAGAAAACATTTGTACAATTTTGGTAGAGGGCATACTGGGGAACATTTGTGAGAAATAAGTTCTATTTGGACCAGTGGTTCATAAGGATGAGTCAGTTAAATGTCTTATTCTAATTTAAGCTCAGGTATAGTGCGTCCAGATAACAGAGACTGGGCGTGTCAGACAGAGCGCTGTCATACACTGTCAAATAAGGCTAGTCTACAGTAAATCAGGTGTAATAGCCTATGTACGCTTTACTCGTGCAACCAACTGAAGCGCAGACGACAAGGGTGACCAACTTATACGTTAGCATGCCTGGTAAACGTTGATCTTTAGTATGCTGCTGGGGACCTGGTGCATTTCATTTTCCGGGATGGATATGTTGTGAAAGTTTTGGGGGAGGGCAGATTTGCACTTTCTTCAAATTCTGTCTGTATGGCAATACTGGTTTGATTTTTAAGCGTGATACAATAATAATAAATCACTTATTAGAATTAAGCGGAACAAGGGTTAAGTATCTGGATCATGAGAAAAGGGCATACAAACATGAGATTTGGTCTTATCGCATATCCGAAAAGCCTCTTATAATCGCTCATTCTGGCGTGTCCAGAGAGACTAGATGTCTAAAAGTTGTTTGGAGTCTTCTTCAACTTGCATACTTTGTTTATGCAGGCTCGTCAGAGCCTTCGTCACACGCAGATGTGATAAGAACCATCATCTCATGTGCTGACCAATTTATAGTTTTGATTTTTCATTGCGGACCATTATTTTATTTACTTATTCAGTATTATAATTTGAATAGTTAAAATTTCGAAACATTGTCAGAGCGCATATATCTAGACTAGTCAGTCTCCTTGTTTTCCAAATTAATTCGAGATGCCTTTTTCTCATAATGGGCTCAAAACTAAAATAGGTTTATACAGTTATACAGCTGTAAAGCGTTTCACAGGTGAATAAATACCGATTTTTAAATGGAAATGTCCATGGGTGTGTCTTTGCAAAGAACCGCCCAGTCTCTCTTAACTGGCCGGACTATAACTATTTTGTTGAGTGTGAGTTCTAAGTCGAAAAAGTACATATTAGCTTCACGCTAATAATATTTTGACGATGTGGTGTCATGTGTATAATATGTTTGTGTAACGTATTGTATGTACTATGTGTACTATGCAAATAACAAGCCTTACTGTATGTGAATCGAGTAAAGGTAGCCTTTTTACGCAAACAACCACCCTTGGTGGGTGAGTATGCTTTTCCACTTATGGAGTTTGTTGGCTAGATGACTCACGCTACATTTAGTGGAAGTGTTGAGATAATATCAATTGTTATATGACTGGAGAGAATCCTGTCTCCTGATTGGCCCAATTTGTCTTCATAAATCTCTATGTCTACCTGGAAACTGGTCTGAACCGGTCCACAAGTTAATATTGCATGAAAACCGGCTGGAACTAGTTTCCAGAAGTTAATATTTTTGACACTTCTGCAATATTACCCTCTAGAGAGCTAAAAATAGCATGATGAGTGTGAAACTAGCATGTGCTGCATGAAATTGACATGATTTGCTGTTTCACATCCCAACAGGTAAATTAAAGACTTTCATGAATTTTTACAACAGTTTTGTTTTGTTTTGTTTGCTTACTATTCTTTGTTTGAATAAACAAACTGTAAAAACAGTTTTATGATAACATTTAATATTCCCCATTAAGAGAATTAATATACATTTGAAAATGCAAAATACTAAATCATTATAGTTTAATAAAAGTTGTTAAAACTTGTGAGAAAGTCCTTAGATGTCTTAGAAGGTTGAACAGGTCTTTAACAACAAAAGTGAAAGTAGCAAAGTTTTCACTATTTAATGAAAAGTCATATAACAAAACAGTTATTGACTTCAATTTCGGTAGACATAAGGATTTATCTACCCTTAAAAGTGATATTCACCTCGGCCTAGCGGCCTCGGTGAATTATCACTTTTTCAGGTAGATAAATCCTTATATCTACCTCATTGAAGTCAATAATTGTATACTGTCAGACCAGAGTTGCCTTACCCATGTATTTCCCAGGCCAGGTCGAGGGTCAAGACTTCTCAGAGGGGAAAGTTTTGTGACGATATAGTGTCACATATTTAATACATTTGTGTAACGTATAAGATGTAAGTTATATATTCTATGCAACTACACACCTTACTATATGTGATAGAAATAAAGGTAGCCTCTATAATTAATGATAAACCACACTTGGTGGTTGAACATGCTCTTCCACTGAAGGAGATTGTTGGCTGGATGGCTCACTTTACAATACTATTCATACACAACAGCAGTAGTTTAAAATATACTTAAAGCCAAAAGTAACTTTACACTTTGAACTATCGAATATATCTTTACTGTTTTTGAGTTTAACCAAATTAAATATTGCAATGAGTTGCTGGTTCCCATCCTGACCTAATTCACGAAAAACAACTTAAGGTAAATTAATCTTCTTTCGAGTTATCTTTGCTGTCATTAAAAGCACAAATCAGCATTTCCCAACAAAATCCAAAGTAAACCTAGGATTTGAACACGTTATTTTAAGGGCCATCGTTTGCACATTAAAAATACTGCAAGACATTCTGTCTCTGACGTATGGTTTGTTTTTGGCAGCATTTTAAAGTTGGTTCACTTTGAAATTATCTCCCTTTGAATTAAAACAATAGTAAATTTTAGTCCCTGCTAAAAGCTTTATCTCAGATGGCATTTGGATTTTTTACCAGCGATTTGTTGGGACTTCTGCCCTGAGTTTGTTACCAGATAATCTGATAAAAATTCTCATCGGTTTGGAAGAAAAAACGGCTATCAATTTCTTATTGGAAATTCCTTTGAAAGCATTGTAAAGTTTACAAAAAGGGGTATGTACGTAAAAACACAACTCTAATTTGTGTTACTTGAAGGGTGATCCAGGCTGATTTGAACTTTAAACAACAATTCAATAGCCTGTCTTTCAGACTGGTTCTTTAAAATTAAAAATTGTCCAATTGCAAAGCTACAGTAACACATCAAAAGTGATGCGTTTTGGAAAAGTTTATTTTGCCCCATTGCTTCTTTCATTGGGGCATTATGGTTGCATTTATGACAGCAACAACATGACATTTAAAAGGTCATATGAATAATTGATTGAACTTAAATATGAATTAAACACATTGAAAATACCACTCACCAATACCCAGAAAAGGTATATATAATAACAGTGTAAAGTTACTTTTGGTCTTAAGTATATATGCGATTTTCAAATAAAGATATACACGTGTGATTCATATCCATTTTGACTAAATGTGAGGCATATCCATTTTGATTCAAAACTTAAAAAAATAAGTGAGTATGGTCAGTAAATACCACAATCACACAATGCATACCAACCCATCGCACCGTTGGGAAGAGCCACAGAATATTTGCCATGTTTACAGTAACAATACATCTGTAAGACAAATAGCAAAGCAACCAACTTTCTCTTTCTCTTCAAGATGATTGCAAAAATAGAATGGACACAAAGAAATGCATATCAAAACAAAGACAAACACAGAACTCCCACAAACAATGGGAAGTACATTAAACAATAGACCAACAACAATAGAACCACCGCCTTAAAACAGACAGCAGCCTCAGCCACCGTGGGGATGCTTAAATGCATTTTACTAGCCCCTTAATTCTGTTGTTGTTAAACACAAAATTGTTTAGCTCACATGGAGGCTTCCAAACTAATGCAATGTATCATTACAGGGAAACAATCAAATCAATTAACACACTATGATGACACAAAGAAAATAGCTCTTATCATACGTTGTGACTCCTATTGTTGTCTTTCTTCTCTGGTGTTCGCTGTAAATTTCAGCTTTACTGCATAGAAAAAATGTCTGTCACCATTTATTCACCAATTGTAATTATATAAATATACGAGGGGCATTTGGAAAGTTCTTAGCATGGTCTTTTATCTAAGTAACCGATTTACAAAGCCTATCACGTTTGGTATCATTTTAAAGAGCTATCTTTTTCCTATGTTATGGCACAAATTTTATGAGGATATAATAATGCAGACACGAAATATTTTATTGTTAATACATGTACTGTTTGTCTACTGGAAAACGCAAAATTTCAGTGGAAAATATAACATTTTATCCTTTTGAAAAGTGTGCAGAACATTAACAATAGTTCATGAAATTAGATAATTTTGTCCATTTGGTAGGCCATAATCTGGTAAAGTTATTACACAATTGATGACCGAGTTGGATGTTTCTAATTGATAAATACCAGAACAGTAATACCAAAACCGTCTAGAAAGCAAAGCAATGCGCTAATTTTTTCGACTTAAAATCGCATGTCACAATGCACATATTTTGCACATATATAACCGACGGTAATTTAAAAATGCCATGCCTGGTATTTTTGTCAAGCACACTTTATGCTCTTTGTAGTGTAGCAAAAAGAAATTTTGCAAACCAGAACAAAGGGAAGATACCTCTTATAATCTTCCCATTGGACAGAGTAAGTTTAGCTATGGGTTGACGTTCTGGTTCATTTCAATTGAAAACGGTGTCGAAATAAAACGTAAAAGTACCTTGAGAGTAGAAATCAATCATTTTTGTGATGGTTAACGTGATACCATGAGCAATTCTTATGCCATCGACAAAATGTGAGAGGTTAAGTTACCCCACCCACTTCTTGAAAAGTAGGGGTAGTGTTATTAGGAATAATTTTCTTGAATACAGAACTAAACAAGCCACACTTTTGGGGCGACGAAATGATATTTATGGATTGTTCGCTACAAATAAAGTAAAACATATACTCAACTTGGCATTTTTCGTGCTCCTGTAATGACACAATTTAATGTAAAAGTATAAAGATAAATCGAAAAAAGTCCCATTTTTTGAAAGTGTACCATTTCTGTATTAGTCAACATATTCCGATTGTAAAGGTGTAAGTCGTGCAAGCAGTGATCGCATAATATATTTTAATAGAAATTAAATAAGGGACGTACGGAAGCCTATATATGACAATGTGTTTTGTGTTATGTCCTTTTGATTTCGGCGTTTTAACTATTCTCTTTTGTATGTTGAGTTCTCTGTTTGTGTACAATGTTGCACGTTTTAAACTGCGCAATTCGAGAGGTAGAGCAAAGATGGAGAACAAACTAGGAAAGAAAGACGAGAGTATAAGTATTTTAATTCATCCGTCGTAATGTTAGTTTTTATATATTTGAAATCGATGCAGCCGGTAACTATCACAGTCAAAAAGTCTACTGGAGGCTTTCCTTTTGATTATGCTACATACTGGGTTCTCACTTTGAAAGTAGTCACACACACCCAGTACTATTCAATATAATAAATTTCGACTCACTATAATAGTTCGATCCATTTATATCGACCCATTTAAATTGTTACAGAAATTAATTCTGAGATTTTATTCTGTAGGTCTAGATCTGATACAGTGCAATAGAAAATAAGATGGCATTAAAGGCAAAACGTATCTATCTATCTATCTATCTATCTATCTATCTATCTATCTATCTGTCTGTCTGTCTGTCTGTCTGTCTGTCTGTATGTATGTATGTATGTCTGTCTATCTATCTATCTATCTATCTATCTATCTATCTTGAGGTTATCTGTCTGTAAGTCTGTCAATCAGTATAAATGCTGTTTTCAAACGTCACACCCACTGCCATATAAATGTCTTGGGTTTATCTACCTTTCTGTCTGCCTAAATGAATTTTCTACCGTCTACCCCATATCCACAACCCCCTCCCCCCCGCCTACAAAAATAAGAAAATGCTTTAGTTTATTCACCTATCTGTCCGCCTGTCTGTCTCTCTTTCCGCCTGTCAGTCTGTCTGTTTATCTGTCTGTATAAGAAAACAAGTAAGTATTACACGGAAATTCCACAATCACTATGATGAAGAGAACAGTACATAGACAGTAACACGACAGCAAGAAAGCATTCAAAGTTAATCAGTCAGTTTTCTGGCTCTTTTCCTCAGCAAAATGACTGCAAAACTAATATATAAAATCACTACGAACTTCACCACAGAATTGGAAGACAATACAATGCCCCTACACACAATGGGAGAAGCAGGGAATAATGAATTAACAACGACATAATCAATGCATTAGAACCGACAGTGGTCGAGATCACCAGGGAGGGGCTCTTCACCCTATATTCCGCTATTGTACATAAAGCTGTTTTCCATTGCCTACCCTATACCCACCCACCACCCTATAAGTTTCTTGGGGTTATCTACATGTCTGTCTGTCTGTCTGTCTGTCTTCCTATCTGCCTGCCTGCCTGTCTGTCTATCTGTCTGTCTGTCTTATGTGGAACAGACACTCGTTATATTGCAAGGCTATATGTGTACTTAAATATTTTTTTTATTGATTTTGCTTTTATCTTTGGCCATTTTACTTCATCATTTGTGTTTTGCCTTTTGTGTTTTAAATTTTGTCTTCAGAAAGGGTTCTTTCCTTTATTGTCTTTGGTCTTTTGCGTTTTAACTTTCAGCTTTTTACTTTTGTATTTTGTGTTTAAACTTTTGTATGTTGTATTTTGGCTTTGGGTTTTCGCATGCTAGTTCTATGATAAAAAGGCATATCAGTACCCCTTTAAATTTTGGCAGTAGACAAACATACAGACAGACTGACAGACAGACAATTGATAGCATATCGGATATGGGAAGGCGGTGGAAATAATTGATAGATAGATACGTTTTCCATTTAATGCCATCTAATTTTTGATTGCACTCTATTCGACATACATAATAAATACTAAGAATAAATAAATTTGTTAATATTAAAATGGGTCAAATTGTCATGTACAGAATTGCCCTACATCTATTGGAATACTTACGCAGATAGCCTGGTTGAAGGGAAAACCTACAGTAGACGTTTTGGACTGAGATATTTACCAGCTGCATCGATTTCAAATGTAAAACAAACGTTGCACATGATGCATTAAAATACTTGTACTTTTGTCTTCCTCCCCTTTATTATTTCCATCTTGGTTCTACCCCTATGAATTATATTGTTTAAAATGATGCACAGCATCATACACAAAGCATACATATGTATGCAAATTCATAAATGAGCCACGTCATAAGAAAACCTGCATTTTGAAATCTGTAAACAAAAAAGCACCGATTAGATGTGTCCTAATATGCTGGCCAACACAACTTTTAAAGTTTAATATCTTATTTCAAGACCCTAACACACCTTGCCTAAAACGGATTTATCAAACAATAATTAACAGCTTTGAAAGTGCGAGGAAGACGCACACTAGCTGACGTCATTTGTTACTGCAAAAAGACGTCAGTCATGGCATTAGACGGTGTAACGTCGTTTTTACGCTGGAAAGACGTAACTTATACATGTAAATATATGCGACACAATCGAACTATTGGCTGGATTTCCTCAGTGCAATGGCGGAAAGTTGGAAGAAGCTGAAGACTTCATATGTACTTTCGTCGTTCACTGTGTGTTAAAATCAAAATAGATCAGCTCAATTGCGTTAATTGTAGAATAATAATTTTCTGTTTGTAGGTCAATTGTACGAAGATAAATCACTCGTGCTATGCGCTCATGATTTGATCTTCTTTACAACTGACCACCAAACAGTGAATTATTACTCAACAATTCACTGCTAGATCTGATCTTTTTCTTCAATATAAAAAGCTATTGTAGCTTAGAAGGTCAATTCGAGTCCAAAATAGAAAGTGTGAAAATTCGAAATTCGGAAACGAGATGTCTTGCGATAAGGCTTATTGTCACTGTTCCAATGCTTTATCAGTCTCCCAGTGGATGCACAGCTTATCTGCGCCTGTGTTTTCTGTATGTGTAAAAATGCAATTCAGTTTGCATTGGACATCTCTTTGATCAGTTCATTTTTCTATATAAACAGTTATTTGTCTATAAATACGCAGCCACGTTTGAGTTGGACCTGTTAGAAATCCGCAAAGAAAGGTTTTCTCATGATGAGGCTCATATGTCAAAGATTATATATGGCAACTTCTCATATTAATGCAGGTACACTGAACGACTAACGAAACCTGGCACTAACGACTAACTTGTAAAGAACAAGTCCTAAGGCAAAATAGTAAAATGTTTGTTTTAATAAAAGAGCATCATATATGTTTTTTTTTATTTTAATGCATATCACCATCAAACATCCGTAAAGTATCAGCTCGTCAAGCTGAGCTGGCTAGCACATTAAACCAGTGACCTTGACCTATATTTTTTCAAGCTCCAATGGCTGGTATTTTTATATTTGTATGTCAACCATTGTGCTCTCATCATCCAAAATGCCTAACACTATCAAATATAAGGCATAAGGCATCCTCTCAACATCTTGAGTCAGCACGCATCTTAATCCGATGACTTCGACTTAAATTTCAAGCTCCATTGACATTGCCATTTTTATGTCCACCTTTAAGATCTCGTTAAATATTGTGTCTACAATCACCAAAGCGTGCAAAAGGCATCTCTTCAAAATCCTGTGTTGGTTCAGAGACATTGACCTAAACTGAAACCAAGTTCTAATTGGTCAACACCTTGACCCATATCTTATGCTTTATTAATAAAGGCCCAAAGACTTTGTCTTTTTTCCCCAGGAGATGCAGCACCAACTTCCGTGAAATTCTTGTTCTTTGTCAAAACACACCACCGTTTCATGTATGCTAATTACTTTGTTGTGGCTGTGTAACCAAAGTACACCGCGTCAAAGTCAGAATGCAAAAACATTTCTGCCAATTCATCTATGTTTCTCTTAATTTAAATTGAAATCATACGTTCATCTCATCAAAATATCAAGTCATATAGATTGAACCTTAAAGAAATCCGTATTAACTAAATTCAGAATGAAGATTTCATACATCTAAATAAACCAAATATGTATTTACTTGGAAATTTAGCAAAGCAATGTCAGGAACGGATACAATTAGATTCTAAACCCTGCCCATATTTTCCAAACTGGTGGTGACTCTGAATTCGAACGTAACTGAATAAAAATTACAGCTTAAATAGGACAATTAAATGATAATACAGAACAGCAAGCAACCACAACAAAGCATCAACTTGGAATGGTCAGTAATGCGTTACTAGTGGATTTAATTCAACTTAACGAGGGTTCAGTCCTAATCCTCACTTTCGATGTGATTCTAAAACATGTATTTGAATGGCCCGCGTGGAGGTTTCCAACTTATCAATAAATCAACACAGGCAACAAAGGAATCATAGGTAAAACCATGGTGGTTCAAGGATTTGAAGAGTTAACAGAAATAACGCTTACTCTGACATTTCACATCGCTACTGGACCACTGGAGAAAATTAAAGCCAAAAGTTGAATCCTGGTAAGCCAACACACACAGTACGTGTAACGGTTAATTTGTGCTAAAACTATTGCTAATTTCCTATGTTAAGCAAATACAAGTTTTTAAAAATAAAATTATTTAGGATTACATTTCGTTGCTCTTCTATGGATGATGTAAAAGCTTTAAAGTGTTATGTGTCTGACATGTGTATGCAATGCAAAGTAGGGAAGGAGTCAAAGTTCTGGAATTAATACAATCAAGTACCACACCGGACCCAGGATACCATATGGGAAAGGGACAAATACACTAAAACATTAGATTCAGGAGAGCCAAGAATTCAGCCATTTCCTAGCAGGTGACCACAAGGTTGTATGACGCAGACAAGACAATATAGCAAAGACAAACACATAAAAAGTTCAAAAAAGAAATACCACCTTGGAATGATCAGTAAGAAAATTACTGGAGGGCTTAAACTAGTTTTACGGTACCAACCTCACCCTTAATTCTGATGTGGATCAAGCCACATATATGTTTGGTTTCGCATGAAAGATCCCTAACTTATCCATGAATCGTCTCCAAGTACATATAAATCAAGATATAAAAAGGTGATAAAACAAAGATAAGGTCTCAACAGTACATACAACTGAATACCGTAGCAAAATAAATCAAACAGTTAAACCCTGGTGGGCCTGACATCAGACACAGCATCAGGCCCGAACCCTCTCATTTATAGATAAGTCCTTAAATTGGAACCGTCAAAGCACACCTCCTAATTTCCTACCACCACTGTCATCATATTAAGCAAATCTACTGCAGGTGAAATTAGTTAATAGAACTTGTGTTCACTGGTACATGTATATAAAGCAAAACGTGAGTGTTTCAGAGGTTTTTTTTCAGTAGGTCTAAGTCCAATGAACACATTTATTGACGTTTCAAAATCAGTTCTTAGGTTTTATAAGGCTCAGTATCACCAGAAATTCATTTAAACACGTCTTCTTACTATATATTTCTTTACATGTTGTTACATCAACTTGATCTACCAGTGTTTCAAACTCAATGTGACCATTGAGTATAGTATATCAGGCTATCCTTCATGTATATCAACATTTTCTCTGCGCTCTTATTGAATGGAGATTCCAGTTTTACACAAGCTAAGAAGCCACCATTAGAGCTAAACACCCTTTGTGTTTAAAAACGGCGGCAACTAGGGCACATATTTGGCCAGTAAAATATATATAAGTAAGAAAGACGCCAAAGATCAGAAAACGATTCAATCAAGTACCAGACCTGACCTAGGATACCACATGGGAAATGATAAAAACACAATTAAAAATCACAAACAAGAGGTCAGCCCTTTCCCACCAGGTGACCACACAGCAGCAATAAACAGACGCGAAAGCATGACAAACACAAGACATTAATAACACAAATGATCCACAAAAGAATAACTGCCTTGGAAAGGTCAGTAAAATATTTTACTGGAGGGCTTAAACCAGTTTCACAGTGCCAACCTCACCCTAAGTTCAGATGTGGATCAAAGTAAGTAAGGGTGCAAAGATCAACAATCGATACAATCAAGTACCACACCTGACCCAGAATACCAATGAGAAAGTGACAAACTCAGTTAGACACCACAAAAGAGAGCCAAGAGGTCAGCCCTTTCCCAGCAGGTGACCACAAGGCACATATACTTAAACGCATAAGTTTCGCAACTCTTAATAGAATGCTATTTCCTTCTTTTTGACCCAACTATTTCACTACGTGATATTGGGATCGACAAGTCCAATGATTTGCCTTCCATACAACATGAATATCAGACTAGTAAGACTTATGATTGCCGATCTTGAATAAGAAGTGTAAGGCAACCCAAATTTGAAAAGTCACAGAGTTACAATACCTTACATTTTATTCAAGTCACAGAGTTACAACACCTTACATTTTATTCTGAAAAGGTGTTTAACCATTATCTGTTTTCGAAAGCAGAAGGGCAGATAAATCAAATCAAGTTTATTTTATGCATTTGTTAATATTCATGACGTCAACGTAAAGTTTTCATTATTTGAGGTAATTGGTCGTTTAAACACAACTGAACGTCAATAATCGAGTTTTTAATGTCACAAGTGAAAGCCTTCAACACATTGCATAGAAGACAAAAGCATTGCGCGATATAACGGAATAAAATGAACAATTTTGATAAATTGGTTGACGTTAACAAATAAACGCTGCGACTTTGAGCGTTGATAAACGTAAATTGTTAAACTTTTAAATGTTGTCCGTCAGTTACGACTTCTGGCTATCACATCGCACCGTTTGTTTTCAAATCGAGATAACTATTCCTATGCTAGATGTAAATTGTTGAAATGCACTGACGTCATTATAACGTCATAATGAAGAGCATGATCCAAGCCGATTTACGATATATTCCACATTGTGCAGGAGCATAAGATATGATTACATAAATATTCTAACATAAACCATACTGAAGAAAACACAGATGTAAAACGGTTGCAAAACTTTTGCGTTTAAGTATATAAACAGACGCGCACAAAGGCATAGCAAACACAATATACAGAAAAAAACATAAAACATCCACAAAAGAAGACACATGGATGTTTCCACCCCCAGTGGCCTCGGCTGCTGTCCGTTCTGTGGTGGTGATTCTGTTTTGATGATTCATTGTTTGTTGTGGCTCCCATTCTGTTGGGTCTTTGTTTTATAGTTTACTTCTTATTTTCCTTTCTAGTTTGATGTCATCTTGCTGAGGTATAGAGAGCTGGTTGATTCACTTTATTATGTTGTTGTGTGGCTGTCAGTGCTATTTGTATCTTCCCCTCTGGTGTCAT
This sequence comes from Loripinus fragilis, assembly GCA_964019695.1. Lineage (NCBI taxonomy): Eukaryota > Metazoa > Mollusca > Bivalvia > Lucinida > Lucinidae > Loripinus > Loripinus fragilis. The sequence continues at coordinate 2,145 of CAXHUL010000485.1, read as the reverse complement.
GGGTTAGTTTGTGGTCTATGCTTGTGGCCTTTCTTGGTCAAACTCATCTGTTTTGGCGCTTCTATCTAGTTCTGCTTAATGAGATCAATAAAACAGAGTCGGATACATTCAACATAAAATGGGGTTAGTGTCTTGAAATTATCCTGTATCTCTCAGGTCTTTAAAAAGCGTATCAATCAATGTAATCCCTGGCGCCTCAGCGTTTTCCACCATGTCTCTATTGCTGATTGGAAACACAGTTTCCGAACACGAAGCTCTAAATCCAACAACTGAGTCTGCAACTGTGTGTCTAAAAAGGGTTGCAGAAGCATAATTCTATGTGCCTAGGTCACAACGTAGATCATCTGGCGCTATCTAGAATAGTTCAATACATCTAAATATGAGATGGGTTCTGATTGCTGAAAGTGTTGTCGTGGTTTTGTTTTTTGTTGTTTTTGTGTGTGTTTAATTGTCTTCCATATAATGTATATCAATGATACACAAACTTTATCATTTGTCAAAATATACCAGAATTAATTGTACTCTAGATTGGCCTTTCTTTTGAGGGAGGTTTAACAACTCCACACTGTGTAGCAAAATGACCACATTAATCTTGCAGAGACATGATTTGACCTGAAAATAAAAATGCTAAATTATGAATATTATTAATTATTAATAGTAAAACATCTTCGGATGCACAAATATGTGATTTTTTCTACGTTGTGCTTTGCTGACTGGTTTCACATAATATACATGTATTTAAACAACTATTAAAGTTGTTTTTAGAAAAGAACAACTGATTTAATATCAGTGAAACTACCAAATTTTAAGGTCTAATTGGTACAATTATTGCATTTTATGGTAAAACCAAAGATTACCAGTAGGGCATACTGCGCTCACAAACAGTGACTGTGTACAATTAAGTTATTTCCAGAAAGACAGATACACTCATATATAGATAGTTTAATATATGGATGGATAGATAGATATATACAGTAAATATACATGTACGTAGATAGATAGATAGATAGATAGATAGATAGATAGATAGATAGATAGATAGATAGATAGATAGATAGATAGATAGATAGATAGATGCGTTTTGCCTTTCATGTAGTCTAATTTCGAGTGCACTGCTTCAGACCTACAAAAATAAAATGTTAGAACAAATTTCCGTAACAATTTAAATTGGTCAAACAATTATAAGGGACCAAATTGTTTTGTATTGAATTGTCCTGGGTCTATTTGAATGCTTTCACAGAGAGAGAGGGAGAGAAAACCCAATTTGTAGTATGACCTGTATATTTTTTACTTTGTGATAGTTTCAGGCTGCATGGATTTCAAATTTGAAATACCCCACTAACATTACATGTACAATGAATGCATTAAAATACTTACAGCTTCGTTTTTCGCCCGTCTTTTCCTCTATATCTTGTCTCTACCTCGTGATTTGCGCCTTTTAAAATGAACAACATCGTACACAGAATACATAACAAGAAACTCAAAATACGAAAGTAAAAAGTTAAAAACACCGAAATCAAAACGGCATATCACAAAACACAATGTCACATATAGGCTTCCGTAGGTCCCCAATTTTCCTTCGTATTTTTACAAATATTTTGCTTAAAAATTTCAGTAAAGTAAGTAAGGGTGTATAGATCAGGAATCGATACAATCAAGTACCACACCTGACCCAGGATACCATTGGGAAAGTGACAAACTCACAGTTGGACACCACAAACGAGAGCCAAGAGGTCAGCCCTTTCCCAGCAGGTGACCACAATTAAGGCACATATAAACATACGCTCACAAAGGCATAGTAAACACAAGACAGAAAAACATAAAAGATCCACAAAAGAAGTACCGCCTTGGAACAGTCAGTAAATATTTTACTAGAGGGCTTAAACCGGTTTAACGGCGCCAACCTCATTTTGAGCATGCGCTGCACGTACGTGCACGCCGAGTCCTTTTTCGATAAAAATTAAACCATCATGTAGCCATTGAATGCTAGTATCCAAAAATGTATTATTTGAAAGCATTTTATCAACGCATTGTGGAGTTATGATGTCATGCTAAGAACTTTCCAAATGCCCCTCGTACAGTGCTGCAGAATATTGTGCGCAGCAAAACCTGCTCAAACAAAGCATTGTTTGACAAACGTGTGAT
>CAXHUL010000484.1:0-85000 GCA_964019695.1 Loripinus fragilis | reverse complement strand
AGTGTAGCTACACTAATAGACAGTGTAGCTACTCTAACAGACAGTATAAGAAAATTAAAAGACAGTGTAGCTACATTGATAGACAATCTAGCTACACTAACGGACAGTCTAGGAACATCAATAGACAATGTAGCTACACTAGTAGACAGTCTAACTACACTAACAGACCGTCTATGAAAACTAATAGACAGTGTAGCTATATTGATACAAAATCTAGCTGCACTAATAGACAGTCTATGAACACTATTAGACAGTGTAGCTACACTAATAGACAGTCTATCTACACTAGTAGACAGTCTAGGAACACTATTAAACAGTGTAGCTACACTAATAGACAGTCTAGCTACACTAATAGACAGTCTATGAACACTAATAGACAGTGTAGCTACACTAATAGACAATCTAGCTACACTAATAGACAGTCTAGGAACACTATTAGACAGTGTAGCTACACAGATAGACAGTCTAGCTACACTAACAGACAGTATATGAACACTAATAGACAGTGTAGCTACACTAACAGACAGTATAAGAAAACTAAGAGACAGTGTAGCTACATTGATAGACAATCTTGCTTCACTAACGGACAGTCTAGGAACATCAATAGACAATGCAGCTACACTAGTAGACAGTCTAGCTACACTAACAGACCGTCTAGGAACACTATTAGACAGTGTAGCTATATTGATAGACAATCTAGCTACACTAAAAGACAGTCTAGGAACACTATTAGACAGTGTAGCTACTCTAATAGACAGTCAAGTTACACTAGTAGACAGTCTAGGAACACTATTAGATAGTGTAGCTACACTAATAGACAATCTAGCTACACTAATAGACAGTCTATGAACACTATAAGACAGTGTAGCTACACTAATAGACAGTCTATCTACACTGACAGACAGTCTATGAACACTAAAAGACAGTGTAGCTACACTAATAGACAGTCTAGCTACACTAATAGACAGTCTAGGAACACTATAAGACAGTGTAGCTACACTAATAGACAATCTGGCTACACTAATAGACAGTCTAGGAACACTAATAGACAGTCTAGGAACACTATAAGACAGTGTAGCTACATTAATAGACAGTGTAGCTACACTAACAGACAGTCTATGAATACTAATAGACAGTGTAGCTTCTCTAATAGACCGTCTATGAAAACAAATAGACAGTGTAGCTACATTGATAAACAATCTAGTTACGCTAACAGACAGTCTAGGAACACTATTAGACAGTGTAGCTACACTAATAGACAGTCTAGGAACACTATTAGACAGTGTAGCTACTCTAATAGACAGTCTAGCTACACTAATAGACAGTCTAGGAACACTATAAGACAGTGTAGCTACACTAAAAGACAGTCTAGCTACACTAATAGACAGTCTAAGAACACTATAAGACAGTGTAGCTACACTAGTAGACAGTCTAGCTACACTAATAGACAGTCTAGGAACACTATTAGACAGTGTAGCTACACTAATAGACAGTCTAACTACACTAACAGACAGTCTATGAACTCTAATAGACAGTGTAGCTAACTAATAGACCGTCGATGAAAACAAATAGACAGTGTAGCTACTCTAACAGACAGTATAAGAAAACTTATAGACAGTGTAGCTACATTGATAGACAATCTAGCTACACTAACGGACAGTCTAGGAACATCAATAGACAATGTAGCTACACTAGTAGACAGTCTAGCTACACTAACGGACAGTCTAGGAACATAAATAGACAATGTAGCTACACTAATAGACAGTCTAGGAACACTATAAGACAGTGTAGCTACATTAATAGACAGTCTAGCTACACTAACAGACAGTCTATGAACACTAATAGACAGTGTAGCTTCTCTAATAGACCGATCTATGAAAACAAATAGACACTGTAGCTACATTGATAAACAATCTAGTTACGCTAACAGACAGTCTAGGAACACTATTAGACAGTGTAGCTACACTTATAGACAGTCTAGGAACACTATTAGACAGTGTAGCTACTCTAATAGACAGTCTAGCTACACTAATAGACAGTCTAGGAACACTATAAGACAGTGTAGCTACACTAATAGACAGTCTAGCTACACTAAAAGACAGTCTAGGAACACTATATGACAGTGTAGCTACACTAGTAAACAGTCTAGCTACACTAATTGACAGTCTAGGAACACTATTAGACAGTGTAGCTACACTAATAGACAGTCTAGCTACACTAACAGACAGTCTATGAACTCTAATAGACAGTGTAGCTAACTAATAGACCGTCGATGAAAACAAATAGACAGTGTAGCTACTCTAACAGACAGTATAAGAAAACTTATAGACAGTGTAGCTTCATTGAAATACAATCTAGCTACACTAACGGACAGTCTAGGAACATCAATAGACAAAATATTTACACTAGTAGACAGTCTAGCTACACTTACATACAGTATAGGAAAACTAATAGACAGTGTAGCTATATTGATAGACAATCTAGCTACTCTAATAGACAGTCTAGCTACACTAATAGACAGTCTAGGAACACTAATAGACAATGTAGCTACACTAGTAGACAGTCTAGCTACACTAACAGACAGTATAGGAAAACTAATAGACAGTGTAGCTATATTGATTTGCAATCTAGCTACACTAATAGACAGTCTTGGAACACTATTGGACAGTGTAGCTACACTAATAGACAGTCTAGCTACACGAACAGACAGTATATGAACACTAATAGACAGTGTAGCTACTCTAACAGACAGTTTAAGAAAATTAAAAGACAGTGTAGCTACATTGATAGACAATCTAGCTACACTAACGGACAGTCTATGAACATCAATAGACAATGTAGCTACACTAATAGACAGTCTAGCTACACTAACAGACCGTCTATGAAAACTAATAGACAGTGTAGCTATATTGATACAAAATCTAGCTACACTAATAGACAGTCTAGGAACACTATTAGACAGTGTAGCTACACTAATAGACAGTCCATCTACACTAGTAGACAGTCTAGGAACACTATTAGACAATGTAGCTACACTAATAGACAGTCTAGCTACACTAATAGACAGTCTAGGAACACTATTAGACAGTGAAGCTACACTAATAGACAATCTAGCTACACTAATAGACAGTCTAGGAACACTATTAGACAGTGTAGCTACACTAACAGACAGTCTAGCTACACTAATAGACAGTCTAGGAACAATATAAGACAATGTAGCTACACTAATAGACAGTCTAGCTACACTAATAGACAGTCTAGGAACACTATAAGTCAGTGTAGCTACATTAATAGACAGTGTAGCTACACTAACAGACAGTCTACGAACACTAATAGACAGTCTATCTACACTAGTAGACAGTCTAGGAACACTATTAGACAATGTAGCTACACTAATAGACAGTCTAGCTACACTAATAGACAGTCTAGGAACACTATTAGACAGTGTAGCTACACTAATAGACAATCTAGCTACACAAATAGACAGTCTAGGAACAATATTAGACAGTGTAGCTACACTAATAGACAGTCTAGCTACACTAATAGACAGTCTAGGAACACTATAAGTCAGTGTAGCTACATTAATAGACAGTGTAGCTACACTAATAGACAGTCTACGAACACTAATAGACAGTGTAGCTTCTCTAATAGACCGTATATGAAAACAAATAGACAGTGTAGCTACATTGATAAACAATCTAGTTACGCTAACAGACAGTCTAGGAACACTATTAGACAGTGTAGCTACACTAATAGACAGTCTAGGACCACTATTAGACAGTGTAGTTACACTAATAGACTGTCTAGCTACACTAATAGACAGTCTAGGAACACTATAAGACAGTGTAGCTACACTAGTAGACAGTCTAGCTACACTAATAGACAGTCTAGGAACACTATAAGACAGTGTAGCTACACTAGTAGACAGTCTAGCTACACTAACAGACAGTCTATGAACTCTAATAGATAGTGTAGCTACACTAGTAGACAGTCTACCTACACTAACAGACCGTCTATGAAAACTAATAGACAGTGTAGCTAACTAATAGACCGTTTATGAAAACAAATAGACAGTGTAGCTACTCTAACAGACAGTATAAGAAAACTTATAGACAGTGTAGCTACATTGATAGACAATCTAGCTACACTAACGCACAGTCTAGGAACATCAATAGACAATGTAACTACACTAGTAGACAGTCTAGCTACACTTACATACAGTATAGGAAAACTAATAGACAGTGTAGCTATATTGATAGACAATCTAGCTACACTAATAGACAGTCTAGGAACACTATTAGACAGTGTAGCTACACTAATAGACAGTCTAGCTACACGAACAGACAGTATATGAACACTTATAGACATTGTAGCTACTCTAACAGACAGTATAAGAAAATTAAAAGACAGTGTAGCTACATTGATAGACAATCTAGCTACACTAACGGAAAGTCTAGGAACATCAATAGACAATGTAGCTACACTAGTAGACAGTCTAGCTACACTAACAGACCGTCTATGAAAACTAATAGACAGTGTGGCTATATTGATACACAATCTAGCTGCACTAATAGACAGTCTAGGAACACTATTAGACAGTGTAGCTACACTAATAGACAGTCTAGCTACACTAGTAGACAGTGTAGGAACACTATTAGACAATGAACTAACACTAATAGACAGTCTAGGAACACTATTAGACAGTGTAGCTACACTAATAGACAACCTAGCTACACTAATAGACAGTCTAGGAACACTATAAGACAGTGTAGCTACACTAATGGACAGTCTAGCTACACTAACAGACAGTCTATGAACACTAAAAGACAGTGTAGCTACACTAATATAAAATCTAGCTACACTAATAGACAGTCTAGGAACACTATAAGACAATCTAGGAACACTATTAGACAGTGTAGCTACACTAATAGACAATCTAGCTACACTAAAAGACAGTCTAGGAAAACTATTAGACAGTGTAGCTACACTAATAGACAGTCTAGCTACACTAATAGACAGTCTAGGAACACTATAAGACAGTGTAGCTACACTAATAGACAATCTAGCTACACTAAAAGACAGTCTAGGAACACTATAAGACAGTGTAGCTACATTAATAGACAGTGTAGCTACACTAACAGACAGTCTATGAACACTAATAGACAGTGTAGCTTCTCTAATAGACAGTCTATGAAAACAAATAGACAGTGTAGCTACATTGATAAACAATCTAGTTACGCTAACAGACAGTCTAGGAACCTTATTAGACAGTGTAGCTACACTAATAGACAGTCTAGGAACACTATTAGACAGTGTAGCTACTCTAATAGACAGTCTAGCTACACTAATAGACAGTCTAGGAACACTATTAGACAGTGTAGCTACACTAATAGACAGTCTAGCTACACTAGTAGACAGTCTAGGAACACTATTAGATAATGTAGCTACACTAATAGACAGTCTAGGAACACTATTAGACAGTGTATCTACACTGATAGACAGTCTAGCTACACTAACAGACAGTATATGAACACTAATAGACAGTGTAGCTACTCTAACAGACAGTATAAGAAAAATAATAGACAGTGTAGCTACATTGATAGACAATCTAGCTTCACTAACGGACAGTCTAGGAACATCAATAGACAATGTAGCTACACTAGTAGACAGTCTAGCTACACTAACAGACCGTCTATAAAAACTAATAGACAGTGTAGCTATATTGATTGACAATCTAGCTACACTAATAGACAGTCTAGGGACACTATTAGACGGAGTAGCTACTCTAATAGACAGTCAAGCTACACTAGTAGACAGTCTAGGAACACTATTAGACAGTGTAGCTACACTAATAGACAATCTAGCTACACTAATAGACAGTCTAGGAACACTATAAGACAGTGTAGCTACACTAATAGACAGTCTAGCTACACTAACAGACAGTCTATGAACATTAATAGACAGTGTAGCTACACTAATAGACAGTCTAGCTACACTAATAGACAGTCTAGGAACACTATAAGACAGTATAGCTACACTAATAGACAATCTAGCTACAGTAATAGACAGTCTAGGAACACTATAAGACAGTGTAGCTACATTAATAGACAGTGTAGCTACACTAATAGACAGTCTATGAAAACTAATAGATAGTGTAGCTATATTGATACACAATCTAGCTACACTAATAGACAGTCTAGGAACACTATTAAACAGTGTAGCTACACTAAAAGACAGTCTAGCTACACTAGTAGACAGTCTAGGAACACTATTAGACAATGTAGCTACACTAATAGACAGTCTAGCTACACTAACAGACAGTCTATGAACTCTAATAGACAGTGTAGCTAACTAATAGACCGTCGATGAAAACAAATATACAGTGTAGCTACTCTAACAGACAGTATAAGAAAACTTATAGACAGTGTAGCTACATTGAAATACAATCTAGCTACACTAACGGACAGTCTAGGAACATCAATAGACAATGAAGCTACACTGGTAGACAGTCTAGCTACACTTACATACAGTATAGGAAAACTAATAGACAGTGTAGCTATATTGATAGACAATCTAGCTACTCTAATAGACAGTCTAGCTACACTAATAGACAGTCTAGGAACACTAATAGACAATGTAGCTACACTAGTAGACAGTCTAGCTACACTAACAGACAGTATAGGAACACTATTGGACAGTGTAGCTACACTAATAGACAGTCTAGCTACAAGAACAGACAGTATATGAACACTAATAGACAGTGTAGCTACTCTAACAAACAGTTTAAGAAAATTAAAAGACAGTGTAGCTACATTGATAGACAATCTATCTACACTAACGGACAGTCTAGGAACATCAATAGACAATGTAGCTACACTAATAGATAGTCTAGCTACACTAACAGACCGTCTATGAAAACTAATAGACAGTGTAGCTATATTGATACAAAATCTAGCTACACTAATAGACAGTCTAGGAACACTATTAGACAGTGTAGCTACACTAATAGACATTCTCTCTACACTAGTAGACAGTCTAGGAACACTATTAGACAATGTAGCTACACTAATAGACTGTCTAGCTACACTAATAGACAGTCTAGGAACACTATTAGACAGTGTAGCTACACTAAAAGACAATCTAGCTACACTAATAGACAGTCTAGGAACACTATTAGACAGTGTAGCTACACTAATAGACAGTCTAGCTACACTAATAGACAGTCTAGGAACACTATAAGACAGTGTAGCTACACTAATAGACAGTCTAGCTACACTAATAGACAGTCTAGGAACACTATAAGTCAGTGTAGCTACATTAATAGACAGTGTAGCTACACTAACAGACAGTCTACGAACACTAATAGACAGTCTATCTACACTAGTAGACAGTCTAGGAACACTATTAGACAATGTAGCTACACTAATAGACAGTCTTGCTACACTAATAGACAGTCTAGGAACACTATTAGACAGTGTAGCTACACTAATAGACAATGTAGCTACACTAATAGACAGTCTAGGAACACTATTAGACAGTGTAGCTACACTAATAGACAGTCTAGCTACACTAATAGACAGTCTAGGAACACTATAAGTCAGTGTAGCTACATTAATAGACAGTGTAGCTACACTAACAGACAGTCTACGAACACTAATAGACAGTGTAGCTTCTCTAATAGACCGTCTATGAAAACAAATAGACAGTGTAGCTATATTGATAAACAATCTAGTTACGCTAACAGACAGTCTAGGAACACTATTAGACAGTGTAGCTACACTAATAGACAGTCTAGGAACCATTAGACAGTGTAGCTACACTAATAGACAGTCTAGCTACACTAATAGACAGTCTAGGAACACTATAAGACAGTGTAGCTACACTAGTAGACAGTCTAGCTACACTAACAGACAGTCTATGAACTGTAATAGACAGTGTAGCTAACTAATAGACCGTCGATGAAAACAAATAGACAGTGTAGCTACTCTTACAGACAGTATAAGAAAACTTATAGACAGTGTAGCTACATTGATAGACAATCTAGCTACACTAACGGACAGACTAGGAACATCAATAGACAATGTAACTACACTAGTAGACAGTATAGCTACACTTACATACAGTAAAGGAAAACTAATAGACAGTGTAGCTATATTGATAGACAATCTAGCTACTCTAATAGACAGTCTAGCTACACTAATAGACAGTCTAGGAACACTAATAGGCCATGTAGCTACACTAGTAGACAGTCTAGCTACACTAAGAGACAGTATAGGAAAACTAATAGACAGTGTACCTATATTGATAGACAATCTAGCTACACTAATAGACAGTCTAGGAACACTATTAGACTGTATATGAACACTAATAGACAGTGTAGCTACTCTAACAGACAGTATAAGAAAATTAAAAGAAAGTGTAGCTACATTGATAGACAATCTAGCTACACTAACGGACAGTCTAGGAACATCAATAGACAATGTAGCTACACTAGTAGACAGTCTAGCTACACTAACAGACCGTTTATGAAAACTAATAGACAGTGTAGCTATATTGATACACAATCTAGCTACACTAATAGACAGTCTAGGAACACTATTAGACAGTGTAGCTACACTAATAGACAGTCTAGCTACACTAGTAGACAGTGTAGGAACACTATTAGACAATGTAGCTACACTAATAGACAGTCTAGGAACACTATAAGACAGTGTAGCTACACTAATAGACAACCTAGCTACACTAATAAACAGTCTAGGAACACTATTAGACAGTGTAGCTACACTAATAGACAGTCTAGCTGCACTAACAGACAGTCTATGAACACTAAAAGACAGTGTAGCTACACTAATAGACAGTCTAGCTACACTAATAGACAGTCTAGGAACACTATAAGACAGTCTAGGAACACTATTAGACAGTGTAGCTACACTAATAGACAATCTAGCTACACTAATAGACAGTCTAGGAACACTATTAGACAGTGTAGCTACACTAATAGACAGTCTAGCTACACTAATAGACAGTCTAGGAACACTATAAGACAGTGTAGCTACACTAATAGACAATCTAGCTACACTAAAAGACAGTCTAGGAACACTATAAGACAGTGTAGCTACATTAATAGACAGTGTAGCTACACTAACAGACAGTCTATGAACACTAATAGACAGTGTAGCTTCTCTAATAGACCGTCTATGAAAACAAATAGACAGTGTAGCTACATTGATAAACAATCTAGTTACGCTAACAGACAGTCTAGGAACACTATTAGACAGTGTAGCTACACTAATAGACAGTCTAGGAACACTATTAGACAGTGTAGCTACACTAATAGACAACCTAGCTACACTAATAGACAGTCTAGGAACACTATTAGACAGTGTATCTACACTGATAGACAGTCTAGCTACACTAACAGACAGTATATGAACACTTATAGACAGTGTAGCTACTCTAACAGACAGTATAAGAAAAATAATAGACAGTGTAGCTACATTGATAGACAATCTAGCTTTACTAACGGACAGTCTAGGAACATCAATAGACAATGTAGCTAAACTAGTAGACAGTCTAGCTACACTAACAGACCGTCTATAAAAACTAATAGACAGTGTAGCTATATTGATTGACAATCTAGCTACACTAATAGACAGTCTAGGGACACTATTAGACGGTGTAGCTACTCTAATAGACAGTCTACCTACACTAGTAGACAGTCTAGGAACACTATTAGACAGTGTAGCTACACTAATAGACAATCTAGCACCACTAATAGACAGTCTAGGAACACTATAAGACAGTGTAGCTACACTAATAGACAGTCTAGCTACACTAACAGACAGTCTATGAACACTAATAGACAGTTTAGCTACACTAATAGACAGTCTAGCTACACTAATAGACAGTCTAGGAACACTATAAGACAGTGTAGCTACACTAATAGACAATCTAGCTACAGTAATAGACAGTCTAGGAACACTATAAGACAGTGTAGCTTCTCTAATAGACCGTCTATGAAAACAAATAGACAATGTCTCTACATTGATAAACAATCTAGTTACGCTAACAGACAGTCTAGGAACACTATTAGACAGTGTAGCTACACTAATAGACAGTCTAGCTACACTAATAGACAGTCTAGGAACATTATAAGACAGTGTAGCTACACTAATAGACAGTCTAGCTACACTAATAGACAGTCTAGGAACACTATAAGACAGTGTAGCTACACTAGTAGACAGTCTAGCTACACTAATAGGCAGTCTAGGAACACTATTATACAGTGTAGCTACACTCATAGACAGTCTAGCTACACTAATAGACAGTCTAGGAACACTATAAGACAGTGTAGCTACACTAGTAGACAGTCTAGCTACACTAATAGACAGTCTAGGAACACTATTAGACAGTGTAGCTACACTAATAGACAGTCTAGCTACACTAATAGACAGTCTAGGTACACGATTAGACAGTGTAGCTACACTAATAGACAGTCTAGCTACACTAACAGACAGTCTATGAACTCTAATAGACAGTGTAGCTAACTAATAGACCGTCGATGAAAACAAATAGACAGTGTAGCTACTCTAACAAACAGTATAAGAAAACTTATAGACAGTCTAGCTACATTGATAGACAATCTAGCTACACTAACGGACAGTCTAGGAACATCAATAGACAATGTAACTACACTAGTAGACAGTCTAGCTACACTTACATACAGTATAGGAAAACTAATAGACAGTGTAGCTATATTGATAGACAATCTAGCTACTCTAATAGACAGTCTAGCTACACTAACAGACAGTCTAGTAACACTATTAGACAGTGAAGCTACACTGATAGACATTCTAGCTACACTAACAGACAGTATATGAACACTAATAGACAGTGTAGCTACTCTAACAGACAAGATAAGATAACTAATAGACAGTGTAGCTACATTGATAGACAATCTGGCTTCATTAACGGACAGTCTATTAACATCAATAGAAAATGTGGCTACACTAGTAGACAGTCTACCTACACTAACAGACCGTCTATGAAAACTAATAGACAGTGTAGCTATATTGATAGACAATCTAGCTACACTAATTGACAGTCTAGGAACACTATTAGACAGTGTAGCTACACTAATAGACTGTCTAGCTACACTAATAGACAGTCTAGGAACACTATAAGACAGTGTAGCTACACTAGTAGACAGTCTAGCTACACTAATAGACAGTCTAGGAACACTATTTGACAGTGTAGCTACACTAATAGACAGTCTAGCTACACGAACAGACAGTATATGAACACTAATAGACAGTGTAGCTACTCTAACAGACAGTATAAGAAAATTAAAAGACAGTGTAGCTACATTGATAGACAGTCTAGCAACACTAACAGACAGTCTATGAACACTAATAGACAGTGTAGCTACACTAATACACAGTCTAGCTACACTAATAGACAGTCTAGGAAGACTATAAGACAGTGTAGCTACACTAATAGACAATCTAGCTACACTAATAGACAGTCTAGGAACACTATAAGACAGTGTAGCTACATTAATAGACAGTCTAGCTACACTAACAGACAGTCTATGAACACTATTAGACAGTGTAGCTTCTCTAATAGACCGATCTATGAAAACAAATAGACAAGGTAGCTACATTGATAAACAATCTAGTTACGCTAACAGACAGTCTAGGAACACTATTAGACAGTGTAGCTACACTAATAGACAGTCTAGGAACACTATTAGACAGTGTAGCTACTCTAATAGACAGTCTAGCTACACTGATAGACAGTCTAGGAACACTATTAGACAGTGTAGTTACACTAATAGACTGTCTAGCTACACTAATAGACAGTCTAGGAACACTATAAGACAGCGTAGCTACACTAGTAGACAGTCTAGCTACACTAATAGACAGTCTAGGAACACTATTTGACAGTGTAGCTACACTAATAGACAGTCTAGCTACACGAACAGACAGTATATGAACACTAATAGACAATGTAGCTACTCTAACAGACAGTATAAGAAAATTAAAAGACAGTGTAGCTACATTAATAGACAATCTAGCTACATTAACGGACAGTCTAGGAACATTATTTGACAATGTAGCTACACTAGTAGACAGTCTAGCTACACTAACAGACCGTCTATGAAAACTAATAGACATTTATATTGATACACAATCTAGCTACACTTATATACAGTCTAGGAACACTTTTAGACAGTGTAGCTACACTAATAGACAGTCTAGCTACACTAGTAGACAGTCTAGGAACACTTTTAGACAGCGTAGCTACACTAATAGACAGTCTAGGAACACTATTAAACAGTGTAGCTACACTGATAGACAGTGCAGCTACACTAACAGACAGTATATGAACACTAATAGACAGTGTAGCTACTCTAACAGACAGTATTAGAAAACTAATAGACAGTGTAGCTACATTGATAGACAATCTAGCTTCACTAACGGACAGTCTAGGAACATCAATAGACAATGTAGCTAAACTAGTAGACAGTCTAGCTACACTAACAGACCGTCTATGAAAACTAATAGACAGTGTAGCTATATTGATAGACAATCTAGCTACACTAATAGACAGTCTAGGAAAACTATTAGACAGTGTAGCTACTCTAATAGACAGTCTAGCTACACTAGTAGACAGTCAAGGAACACTATTAGACAGTGTAGCTACACTAATAGACAATCTAGCTACACTAATAGACAGTCTAGGAACACTATAAGACAGTGTAGCTACACTAATAGACAGTCTAGCTACACTAACAGACAGTCAATGAACACTAATAGACAGTGTAGCTACACTAATAGACAGTCTAGCTACACTAATAGACAGTCTAGGAACACTATAAGACAGTGTAGCTACACTAATAGACAATCTAGCTACACTAATAGACAGTCTAGGAACACTATAAGACAGTGTTGCTACATTAATAGACAGTCCAGCTACACTAACAGACAGTCTATAACAGTGTAGCTTCTCTAATAGACCGTCTATGAAAACAAATAGACAGTGTAGCTTCATTGATAAACAATCTAGTTACGCTAACAGACAGTCTAGGAATACTATTAGACTGTGTAACTACACTAATAGACAGTCTAGGAACACTATTAGACAGTGTAGTTACTCTAATAGACAGTCTAGCTACACTAGTAGACAGTCTAGGAACACGATTAGACAGTGTAGCTACACTAATAGACAATCTAGCTACACTAATAGACAGTCTAGGAACTCTATAAGACAGTGTCGCTACACTAATAGACAGTCTAGCTACATTAAGGACAGTCTGTGAACACTAATAGACAGTGTAGCTACACTAATAGACTGTCTAGCTACACTAATAGACAGTGTAGGAACACTATAAGACAGTGTAGCTACACTAATAGACAATCCAGCTACGTTAATAGACAGTCTAGGAAAACTATAAGACAGTGTAGCTACATTAATAGACAGTCTAGCTACACTACCAGACAGTCTATGAACACTAATAGACAGTGTAGCTTCTCTAATAGACCGTCTATGAAAACAAATACACAGTGTAGCTACATTGATAAACAATCTAGTTACGCTAACAGACGGTCTAGGAACACTATTAGACAGTGTAGCTACTCTAATAGAAGTCTAGCTACACTAAAAGACAGTCAAGGAACACTATTAGACAGTGAAGCTACACTAATAGACAGTCTAGCTACACTAATAGACAGTCTAGGAACACTATAAGTCAGTGTAGCTACACTAGTAGACAGTCTAGCTACACTAATAGACAGTCTAGGAACACTATTAGACAGTATAGCTACACTAGTAGACAGTCTAGCTACACTAACAGACAGTATAGGAAAACTAATAGACAGTGTAGCTATATTGATAGACAATCTAGCTACACTAATAGACAGTCTAGGAACACTATTAGACAGTGTAGCTACACTAATAGACAGTCTAGCTACACTAAAAGACAGTCTAGGAACACTATTAGACAGTGTAGCTACACTGATAGACAGTCTAGCTACACTAACAGACAGTATATGAACACTAATAGACAGTGTAGCTACTCTAACAGACAGTATAAGAAAACTAATAGACAGTGTAGCTACATTGATAGACAATCTGGCTTCACTAACGGACAGTCTATTAACATCAATAGACAATGTAGCTACACTAGTAGACAGTCTACCTACACTAACAGACCGTCTATGAAAACTAATAGACAGTGTAGCTATATTGATAGACAATCTAGCTACACTAATTGACAGTCTAGGAACACTATTAGACAGTGTAGCTACACTAATAGACAGTCTAGCTACACTAACAGACAGTCTATGAACACTAATAGACAGTGTAGCTACACTAATAGACAGTCTAGCTACACTAATAGACAGTCTAGGAAGACTATAAGACAGTGTAGCTACACTAATAGACAATCTAGCTACACTAATAGACAGTCTAGGAACACTATAAGACAGTGTAGCTACATTAATAGACAGTCTAGCTACACTAACAGACAGTCTATGAACACTAATAGACAGTGTAGCTACACTAATAGACAACCTAGCTACACTAATAGACAGTCTAGGAACACTATTAGACAGTGTAACTACACTGATAGACAGTGCAGCTACACTAACAGACAGTATATGAACACTAATAGACAGTGTAGCTACTCTAACAGACAGTATTAGAAAACTAATAGACAGTGTAGCTACATTGATAGACAATCTAGCTTCACTAACGGACAGTCTAGGAACATCAATAGACAATGTAGCTACACTAGTAGACAGTCTAGCTACACTAATAGACCGTCTATGAAAACTAATAGATAGTGTTGCTATATTGATAGACAATCTAGCTACACTAATAGACAGTCTAGGAACACTATTAGACAGTGTAACTACTCTAATAGACAGTCTAGCTACACTAGTAGACAGTCTAGGAACACTATAAGACAGTGTAGCTACACTAATAGACAATCTAGCTACACTAATAGACAGTCTAGGAACACTATAAGACAGTGTAGCTACACTAATAGACAGTCTAGCTACACTAACAGACAGTCAATGAACACTAATAGACAGTGTAGCTACACTAATAGACAGTCTAGCTACACTAATAGACAGTCTAGGAACACTATAAGACAGTGTAGCTACACTAATAGACAATCTAGCTACACTAAAAAACAGTCTAGGAACACTATAAGACAGTGTAGCTACATTAATAGACAGTCCAGCTACACTAACAGACAGTCTATAACACTAATAGACAGTGTAGCTTCTCTAATAGACCGTCTATGAAAACAAATAGACAGTGTAGCTTCATTGATAAACAATCTAGTTACGCTAACAGACAGTCTAGGAACACTATTAGACTGTGTAGCTACACTAATAGAAAGTCTAGGAACACTATTAGACAGTGTAGCTACACTAATAGACAATCTAGCTACACTAATAGACAGTCTAGGAACTCTGTAAGACAGTGTCGCTACACTAATAGACAGTCTAGCTACACTAAGGACAAATTGTGAACACTAATAGACAGTGTAGCTACACTAATAGACAGTCTAGCTACACTAATAGACAGTCTAGGAACACTATAAGACAGTGTAGCTACACTAATAAACAATCCAGCTACGTTAATAGACAGTCTAGGAACACTATAAGACAGTGTAGCTACATTAATAGACAGTCTAGCTACACTACCAGACAGTCTATGAACACTAATAGACATTGTAGCTTCTCTAATAGACCGTCTATGAAAACAAATACACAGTGTAGCTACATTGATAAACAATCTAGTTACGCTAACAGACAGTCTAGGAACACTATTAGACAGTGTAGCTACTCTAATAGAAGTCTAGCTACACTAATAGACAGTCTAGGAACACTATTAGACAGTGTAGCTACACTAATAGACAGTCTAGCTTCACTAATAGACAGTCTAGGAACACTATAAGACAGTGTAGCTACACTAGTAGACAGTCTAGCTACACTAATAGACAGTCTAGGAACACTATTAGACAGTGTAGCTACACTAATAGACAGTCTATCTACACTAACAGACAGTCTATGAACTCTAATAGACAGTGTAGCTACACTAGTAGACAGTCTAGCTACACTAACAGACAGTATAGGAAAACTAATAGACAGTGTAGCTATATTGATAGACAATCTAGCTACACTAATAGACAGTCTAGGAACACTATTAGACAGTGTAGCTACACTAATAGACAGTCTAGCTACACGAACAGACAGTATATGAACACTTATAGACAGTGTAGCTACTCTAACAGACAGTATAAGAAAATTAATAGACAGTGTAGCTACATTGATAGACAATCTGGCTTCACAAACGGACAGTCTATTAACATCAATATACAATGTAGCTACACTAGTAGACAGTCTACCTACACTAACAGACCGTCTATGAAAACTAATAGACAGTGTAGCTATATTGATAGACAATCTAGCTACACTAATTGACAGTCTAGGAACACTATTAGCCAGTGTAGCGACACTAATAGACAGTCTAGCTACACTAACATACAGTCTATGAACACTAATAGACAGTGTAGCTACACTAATAGACAGTCTAGCTACACTAATAGGCAGTCTAGGAAGACTATAAGACAGTGTAGCTACACTAATATACAATCTAGCTACACTAATAGACAGTCTAGGAACACTATAAGACAGTGTAGCTATATTAATAGACAGTCTAGCTATACTCACAGACAGTCTATGAACACTAATAGACAGTGTAGCTTCTCTAATAGACCGATCTATGAAAACAAATAGACACTGTAGGTACATTGATAAACAATCTAGTTACGCTAACAGACAGTCTAGGAACACTATTAGACAGTGTAGCTACACTAATAGACAGTCTAGGAACACTATTAGACAGTGTAGCTACTCTAATAGACAGTCTAGCTACACTGATAGACAGTCTAGGAACACTATTAGACAGTGTAGTTACACTACTAGATTGTCTAGCTACACTAATAGACAGTCTAGGAACACTCTAAGACAGTGTAGCTACACTAGTAGACAGTCTAGCTACACTAATAGACAGTCTAGGAACACTATCAGACAGTGTAGCTACACTAATAGATAGTCTAGCTACACTAACAGACAGTCTATGAATTCTAATAGACAGTGTAGCTAACTAATAGACCGTTTATGAAAACAAATAGACAGTGTAGCTACTCTAACAGACATTATAAGAAAACTTATAGACAGTGTAGCTACATTGATAGACAATCTAGCTACACTAACGGACAGTCTAGGAACATCAATAGACAATGTAGCTACAATAGTAGACAGTCTAGCTACACTAACATACAGTATAGGAAAACTAATAGACAGTGTAGCTATATTGATAGACAATCTAGCTACTCTAACAGACAGTCTAGCTACACTAAAAGACAGTCTAGGAACACTAATAGACAGTGTAGCTATACTAATAGACAGTCTAGCTACACTAGTAGACAGTCTAGGAACACTATAAGACAGTGTAGCTAAATTAATAGACAGTGTAGCTACTCTAACAGACAGTATAAGAAAATTAAAAGACAGTGTAGCTACATTGATAGACAATCTAGCTACACTAACGGACAGTCTAGGAACATCAATAGACAATGTAGCTACACTAGTAGACAGTCTAACTACACTAACAGACCGTCTATGAAAACTAATAGACAGTGTAGCTATATTGATACAAAATCTAGCTGCACTAATAGACAGTCTAGGAACACTATTAGACAGTCTAGCTACACTAATAGACAGTCTATCTACACTAGTAGACAGTCTAGGAACACTATTAGACAGTGTAGCTACACTAATAGACAGTCTAGCTACACTAATAGACAGTCTAGGAACACTAATAGACAGTGTAGCTACACTAATAGACAATCTAGCTACACTAATAGACAGTCTAGGAACACTATTAGACAATGTAGCTACACAGATAGACAGTCTATCTACACTAACAGACAGTATATGAACACTAATAGACAGTGTAGCTACACTAAGAGACAGTATAAGAAAACTAAGAGACAGTGTAGCTACATTGATAGACAATCTTGCTTCACTAACGGACAGTCTAGGAACATCAATAGACAATATAGCTACACTAGTAGACAGTCTAGCTACATTAACAGACCGTCTAGGAACACTATTAGACAGTGTAGCTATATTGATAGACAATCTAGCTACACTAAAAGACAGTCTAATAACACTATTAGACAGTGTAGCTACTCAAATAGACAGTCTAGCTACACTAGTAGACAGTCTAGGAACACTATTAGATAGTGTAGCTACACTAATAGAAAATCTAGCTACACTAATAGACAGTCTATGAACACTATAAGACAGTGTAGCTTAACTAATAGACAGTCTAGCTACACTAACAGACAGTCTATGAACACTAAAAGACAGTGTAGCTACACTAATAGACAGTCTAGCTACACTAATAGACAGTCTAGGAACACTATAAGACAGTGTAGCTACACTAAAAGACAATCTAGCTACACTAATAGACAGTCAAGGAACACTATAAGACAGTGTAGCTACATTAATAGACAGTGTAGCTACACTAACAGACAGTCTATGAATACTAATAGACAGTGTAGCTTCTCTAATAGACCGTCTATGAAAACAAATAGACAGTGTAGCTACATTGATAAACAATTTAGTTACGCTAACAGACAGTCTAGGAACACTATTAGACAGTGTAGCTACACTAATAGACAGTCTAGGAACACTATAAGACAGTGTAGCTACTCTAATAGACAGTCTAGCTACACTAATAGACAGTCTAGGAACACTATAAGACAGTGTAGCTACACTAATAGACAGTCTAGCTACACTAATTGACAGTCTAGGAACTCTATTAGACAGTGTAGCTACACTAATAGACAGTCTAGCTACACTAATAGACAGTCTAGGAACACTATTAGACAGTGTAGCTACACTATTAGACAGTCTAACTACACTAACAGACAGTCTATGAACTCTAATAGACAGTGTAGCTAACTAATAGACCGTCGATGAAAACAAATAGACAGTGTAGCTACTCTAACAGACAGTATAAGAAAACTTATAGACAGTGTAGCTACATTGATAGACAATCTAGCTACACTAACGGACAGTCTAGGAACATAAATAGACAATGTAGCTACACTAGTAGACAGTCTAGCTACACAAACATACAGTATAGGAAAACTAATAGACAGTGATACTATATTGATAGACAATCTAGCTACTCTAATAGACAGTCTAGCTACACTAATAGACAGTCTAGGAACACTAATAGACAATGTAGCTACACTAGTAGACAGTCTAGCTACACTAACAGACAGTATAGGAAAACTGATAGACAGTGTACCTATATTGATAGACAATCTAGCTACACTAATAGACAGTCTAAGAACACTATTAGACAGTGTAGCTACACTAATAGACAGTCTAGCTACACGAACAGACAGTATATGAACACTAATAGACAGTGTAGCTACTCTAACAGACAGTATAAGAAAATTAAATGACAGTGTAGCTACATTGATAGACAATCTAGCTACACTAACGGACAGTCTAGGAACATCAATAGACAATGTAGCTACACTAGTAGACAGTCTAGCTACACTAACAGACCGTCTATGAAAACTAATAGACAGTGTAGCTATATTGATACACAATCTAGCTACACTAATAGACAGTCTAGGAACACTATTAGACAGTGTAGCTACACTAATAGACAGTCTAGCTACACTAGTAGACAGTCTAGGAACACTATTAGACAATGTAGCTACACTAATAGACAGTCTTGGAACACTATTAGACAGTGTAGCTACACTAATAGACAACCTAGCTACACTAATAGACAGTCTAGAACACTATTAGACATTGTAGCTACACTAATAGACAGTCTAGCTACACTAACAGACAGTCTATGAACACTAAAAGACAGTGTAGCTACACTAATAGACAGTCAAGCTACACTAATAGACAGTCTAGGAACACTATTAGACAGTGTAGCTACACTAATAGACAATCTAGCTACACTAATAGACAGTCTAGGAACACTATAAGACAGTGTAGCTACATTAATAGACAGTGTAGCTACACTAACAGACAGTCTATGAACACTAATAGACAGTGTAGCTTCTCTAATAGACCGTCTATGAAAACAAATAGACAGTGTAGCTACATTGATAAACAATCTAGTTACGCTAACAGACAGTCTAGGAACCTTAATAGACAGTGTAGCTACACTAATAGACAGTCTAGGAACACTATTAGACAGTGTAGCTACTCTAATAGACAGTCTAGCTACACTAATAGACAGTCTAGGAACACTATTAGACAGTGTAGCTACAATATTAGACAGTCTAGCTACACTAATAGACAGTCTAGGAACACTATAAGTCAGTGTAGCTACACTAGTAGACAGTCTAGCTACACTAATAGACAGTCTAGGAACACTATTAGACAGTGTAGCTACACTAAAACACAGTCTAGCTACGCTAATAGACAGCCTATGAACTCTAATAGACAGTGTAGGTAACTAATAGACCGTCGATGAAAACAAATAGACAGTGTAGCTACTCTAACAGACAGTATAAGAAAACTTATAGACAGTGTAGCTACATTGATAGACAATCTAGCTACACTAACGGACAGTCTAGCAACATCAATAGACAATGTAGCTACACTAGTAGACAGTCTAGCTACACTAACATACAGTATAGGAAAACTAATAGACAGTGTAGCTATATTGATAGACAATCTAGCTACTCTAATAGACAGTCTAGCTACACTAATAGACAGTCTAGGAACACTAATAGACAATGTAGCTACACTAGTAGACAGTCTAGCTACACTAACAGACAGTATAGGAAAACTAATAGACAGTGTAGCTATATTGATAGACAATCTAGCTACACTAATAGACAGTCTAGGAACACTATTAGACAGTGTAGCTACACTAATAGACAGTCTAGCTACACGAACAGACAGTATATGAACACTAATACACAGTGTAGCAATCTAACAGACAGTATAAGAAAAATGAAAGACAGTGTAGCTACATTGATAGACAATCTAGCTACACTAACGGACAGTCTAGGAACATCAATAGACAATGTAGCTACACTAGTAGAAAGTCTAGCTACACTAACAGACCGTCTATGAAAACTAATAGACAGTGTAGCTATATTGATACACAATCTAGCTACACTAATAGACAGTCTAGGAACACTATTAAACAGTGTAGCTACACTAATAGACAGTCTAGGAACACTATTAGACAGTGTAGCTACACTAATAGACAATCTAGCTACACTAATAGACAGTCTAGGAACACTATAAGACAGTGTAGCTACACTAATAGACAGTCTAGCTACACTAACAGACAGTCTATGAACACTAATAGACAGTGTAGCTACACTAATAGACAGTCTAGCTACACTAATAGACAGTCTAGGAACACTATAAGACAGTATAGCTACACTAATAGACAATCTAGCTACAGTAATAGACAGTCTAGGAACACTATAAGACAGTGTAGCTACATTAATAGACAGTGTAGCTAGACTAATAGACAGTCTATGAAAACTAATAGACAGTGTTGCTATATTGATACACAATCTAGCTACACTAATAGACAGTCTAGGAACACTATTAAACAGTGTAGCTACACTAAAAGACAGTCTAGCTACACTAGTAGACAGTCTAGGAACACTATTAGACAATGTAGCTACACTAGTAGACAGTCTAGCTACACTAAAAGACAGTCTATGAACTCTAATAGACAGTGTAGCTAACTAATAGACCGTCGATGAAAACAAATAGACAGTGTAGCTACTCTAACAGACAGTATAAGAAAACTTATAGACAGTGTATTTACATTGAAATACAATCTAGCTACACTAACGGACAGTCTAGGAACATCAATAGACAATGAAGCTACACTAGTAGACAGTCTAGCTACACTTACATACAGTATAGGAAAACTAATAGACAGTGTAGCTATATTGATAGACAATCTAGCTACTCTAATAGACAGTCTAGCTACACTAATAGACAGTCTAGGAACACTAATAGACAATGTAGCTACACTAGTAGACAGTCTAGCTACACTAACAGACAGTATAGGAAAACTAAAAGACAGTGTAGCTATATTGATGGGCAATCTAGCTACACTAATAGACAGTCTAGGAACACTATTGGACAGTGTAGCTACACTAATAGACAGTCTAGCTACACGAACAGACAGTATATGAACACTAATAGACAGTGTAGCTACTCTAACAGACAGTTTAAGAAAATTAAAAGACAGTGTAGCTACATTGATAGACAATCTAGCTACACTAACGGACAGTCTAGGAACATCAATAGACAATGTAGCTACAATAATAGACAGTCTAGCTACACTAACAGACCGTCTATGAAAACTAATAGACAGTGTAGCTATATTGATACAAAATCTAGCTACACTAATAGACAGTCTAGGAACACTATTAGACAGTGTAGCTACACTAATAGACAGTCTATCTACACTAGTAGACAGTCTAGGAACACTATTAGACAATGTAGCTACACTAATAGACAGTCTAGGAACACTATAAGACAGTCTAGGAACACTATTAGACAGTGTAGCTACACTAATAGACAATCTAGCTACACTAATAGACAGTCTAGGAACACTATTAGACAGTGTAGCTACACTAATAGACAGTCTAGCTACACTAATAGACAGTCTAGGAACACTATAAGACAGTGTAACTACACTAATAGACAATCTAGCTACACTAAAAGACAGTCTAGGAACACTATAAGACAGTGTAGCTACATTAATAGACAGTGTAGCTACACTAACAGACAGTCTATGAACACTAATAGACAGTGTAGCTTCTCTAATAGACAGTCTATGAAAACAAATAGACAGTGTAGCTACATTGATAAACAATCTAGTTACGCTAACAGACAGTCTAGGAACCTTATTAGACAGTGTAGCTACACTAATAGACAGTCTAGGAACACTATTAGACAGTGTAGCTACTCTAATAGACAGTCTAGCTACACTAATAGACAGTCTAGGAACACTATTCGACAGTGTAGCTACACTAATAGACAGTCTAGCTACACTAGTAGACAGTCTAGGAACACTATTAGATAATGTAGCTACACTAATAGACAGTCTAGGAACACTATTAGACAGTGTAGCTACACTAATAGACAACCTAGCTACACTAATAGACAGTCTAGGAACACTATTAGACAGTGTATCTACACTGATAGACAGTCTTGCTACACTAACAGACAGTATATGAACACTAATAGACAGTGTAGCTACTCTAACAGACAGTATAAGAAAAATAATAGACAGTGTAGCTACATTGATAGACAATCTAGCTTCACTAACGGACAGTCTAGGAACATCAATAGACAATGTAGCTACACTAGTAGACAGTCTAGCTACACTAACAGACCGTCTATAAAAACTAATAGACAGTGTAGCTATATTGATTGACAATCTAGCTACACTAATTGACAGTCTAGGGACACTATTAGACGGTGTAGCTACTCTAATAGACAGTCAAGCTACACTAGTAGACAGTCTAGGAACACTATTAGACAGTGTAGCTACACTAATAGACAATCTAGCTACACTAATAGACAGTCTAGGAACACTATAAGACAGTGTAGCTACACTAATAGACAGTCTAGCTACACTAACAGACAGTTCTTGAACACTAATAGACAGTGTAGCTACACTAATAGACAGTCTAGCTACACTAATAGACAGTCTAGGAACACTATAAGACAGTATAGCTACACTAATAGACAATCTAGCTACAGTTATAGACAGTCTAGGAACACTATAAGACAGTGTAGCTACATTAATAGACAGTGTAGCTACACTAATAGACAGTCTATGAAAACTAATAGACAGTGTAGCTATATTGATACAAAATCTAGCTACACTAATAGACAGTCTAGGAACACTATTAAACAGTGTAGCTACACTAAAAGACAGTCTAGCTACACTAGTAGACAGTCTAGGAACACTATTAGACAATGTAGCTACACTAATAGACAGTCTAGCTACACTAAAAGACAGTCTATGAACTCTAATAGACAGTGTAGCTAACTAATAGACCGTCGATGAAAACAAATAGACAGTGTAGCTACTCTAACAGACAGTATAAGAAAACTTATAGACAGTGTAGCTACATTGAAATACAATCTAGCTACACTAACGGACAGTCTAGGAACATCAATAGACAATGAAGCTACACTAGTAGACAGTCTAGCTACACTTACATACAGTATAGGAAAACTAATAGACAGTGTAGCTATATTGATAGACAATCTAGGTACTCTAATAGACAGTCTAGCTACACTAATAGACAGTCTAGGAACACTAATAGACAATGTAGCTACACTAGTAGACAGTCTAGCTACACTAACAGACAGTATAGGAAAACTAAAAGACAGTAGAGCTATATTGATGGGCAATCTAGCTACACTAATAGACAGTCTAGGAACACTATTGGACAGTGTAGCTACACTAATAGACAGTCTAGCTACACGAACAGACAGTATATGAACACTAATAGACAGTGTAGCTACTCTAACAGACAGTTTAAGAAAATTAAAAGACAGTGTAGCTACATTGATAGACAATCTAGCTACACTAACGGACAGTCTAGGAACATCAATAGACAATGTAGCTACACTAATAGACAGTCTAGCTACACTAACAGACCGTCTATGAAAACTAATAGACAGTGTAGCTATATTGATACAAAATCTAGCTACACTAATAGACAGTCCAGGAACACTATTAGACAGTGTAGCTACACTAATAGACAGTCTATCTACACTAGTAGACAGTCTAGGAACACTATTAGACCATGTAGCTACACTAATAGACAGTCTAGCTACACTAATAGACAGTCTAGGAACACTATTAGACAGTGTAGCTACACTAAAAGACAATCTAGCTACACTAATAGACAGTCTAGGAACACTATTAGACAGTGTAGCTACACTAATAGACAGTCTAGCTACACTAATAGACAGTCTAGGAACACTATAAGACAGTGTAGCTACACTAATAGACAGTCTAGCTACACTAATAGACAGTCTAGGAACACTATAAGTCAGTGTAGCTACATTAATAGACAGTCTATCAACACTAGTAGACAGTCTAGGAACACTATTAGACAATGTAGCTACACTAATAGACAGTCTTGCTACACTAACAGACAGTCTATGAACACTAAAAGACAGTGTAGCTACACTAATAGACAGTCAAGCTACACTAATAGACAGTCTAGGAACACTATTAGACAGTGTAGCTACACTAATAGACAATCTAGCTACACTAATAGACAGTCTAGGAACACTATAAGACAGTGTAGCTACATTAATAGACAGTGTAGCTACACTAACAGACAGTCTATGAACACTAATAGACAGTGTAGCTTCTCTAATAGACCGTCTATGAAAACAAATAGACAGTGTAGCTACATTGATAAACAATCTAGTTACGCTAATAGACAGTCTAGGAACCTTAATAGACAGTGTAGCTACACTAATAGACAGTCTAGGAACACTATTAGACAGTGTAGCTACTCTAATAGACAGTCTAGCTACACTAATAGACAGTCTAGGAACACTATTAGACAGTGTAGCTACAATATTAGACAGTCTAGCTACACTAATAGACAGTCTAGGAACACTATAAGTCAGTGTAGCTACACTAGTAGACAGTCTTGCTACACTAATAGACAGTCTGGGAACACTATTAGACAGTGTAGCTACACTAATAGACAGTCTAGCTACGCTAATAGACAGCCTATGAACTCTAATAGACAGTGTAGGTAACTAATAGACCGTCGATGAAAACAAATAGACAGTGTAGCTACTCTAACAGACAGTATAAGAAAACTTATAGACAGTGTAGCTACATTGATAGACAATCTAGCTACACTAACGGACAGTCTAGCAACATCAATAGACAATGTAGCTACACTAGTAGACAGTCTAGCTACACTAACATACAGTATAGGAAAACTAATAGACAGTGTAGCTATATTGATAGACAATCTAGCTACTCTAATAGACAGTCTAGCTACACTAATAGACAGTCTAGGAACACTAATAGACAATGTAGCTACACTAGTAGACAGTCTAGCTACACTAACAGACAGTATAGGAAAACTAATAGACAGTGTAGCTATATTGATAGACAATCTAGCTACACTAATAGACAGTCTAGGAACACTATTAGACAGTGTAGCTACACTAATAGACAGTCTAGCTACACGAACAGACAGTATATGAACACTAATACACAGTGTGTCAATCTAACAGACAGTATAAGAAAAATGAAAGACAGTGTAGCTACATTGATAGACAATCTAGCTACACTAACGGACAGTCTAGGAACATCAATAGACAATGTAGCTACACTAGTACACAGTCTAGCTACACTAACAGACCGTCTATGAAAACTAATAGACAGTGTAGCTATATTGATACACAATCTAGCTACACTAATAGACAGTCTAGGAACACTATTAAACAGTGTAGCTACACTAATAGACAGTCTAGGAACACTATTAGACAGTGTAGCTACACTAATAGACAATCTAGCTACACTAATAGACAGTCTAGGAACACTATAAGACAGTGTAGCTACACTAATAGACAGTCTAGCTACACTAACAGACAGTCTATGAACACTAATAGACAGTGTAGCTACACTAATAGACAGTCTAGCTACACTAATAGACAGTCTAGGAACACTATAAGACAGTATAGCTACACTAATAGACAATCTAGCTACAGTAATAGACAGTCTAGGAACACTATAAGACAGTGTAGCTACATTAATAGACAGTGTAGCTACACTAATAGACAGTCTATGAAAACTAATAGACAGTGTAGCTATATTGATACACAATCTAGCTACACTAATAGACAGTCTAGGAACACTATTAAACAGTGTAGCTACACTAAAAGACAGTCTAGCTACACTAGTAGACAGTCTAGGAACACTATTAGACAATGTAGCTACACTAGTAGACAGTCTAGCTACACTAAAAGACAGTCTATGAACTCTAATAGACAGTGTAGCTAACTAATAGACCGTCGATGAAAACAAATAGACAGTGTAGCTACTCTAAAAGACAGTATAAGAAAACTTATAGACAGTGTAGCTACATTGAAATACAATCTAGCTACACTAACGGACAGTCTAGGAACATCAAAAGACAATGAAGCTACACTAGTACACAGTCTAGCTACACTTACATACAGTATAGGAAAAATAATAGACAGTGTAGCTATATTGATAGACAATCTAGCTACTCTAATAGACAGTCTAGTTACACTAATAGACAGTCTAGGAACACTAATAGACAATGTAGCTACACTAGTAGACAGTCTAGCTACACTAACAGACAGTATAGGAAAACTAAAAGACAGTGTAGCTATATTGATGGGCAATCTAGCTACACTAATAGACAGTCTAGGAACACTATTGGACAGTGTAGCTACACTAATAGACAGTCTAGCTACACGAACAGACAGTATATGAACACTAATAGACAGTGTAGCTACTCTAACAGACAGTTTAAGAAAATTAAAAGACAGTGTAGCTACATTGATAGACAATCTAGCTACACTAACGGACAGTCTAGGAACATCAATAGACAATGTAGCTACAATAATAGACAGTCTAGCTACACTAACAGACCGTCTATGAAAACTAATAGACAGTGTAGCTATATTGATACAAAATCTAGCTACACTAATAGACAGTCTAGGAACACTATTAGACAGTGTAGCTACACTAATAGACAGTCTATCTACACTAGTAGACAGTCTAGGAACACTATTAGACAATGTAGCTACACTAATAGACAGTCTAGGAACACTATAAGACAGTCTAGGAACACTATAAGACAGTGTAGCTACACTAATAGACAATCTAGCTACACTAATAGACAGTCTAGGAACACTATTAGACAGTGTAGCTACACTAATAGACAGTGTAGCTACACTAATAGACAGTCTAGGAACACTATAAGACAGTGTAACTACACTAATAGACAATCTAGCTACACTAAAAGACAGTCTAGGAACACTATAAGACAGTGTAGCTACATTAATAGACAGTGTAGCTACACTAACAGACAGTCTATGAACACTAATAGACAGTGTAGCTTCTCTAATAGACAGTCTATGAAAACAAATAGACAGTGTAGCTACATTGATAAACAATCTAGTTACGCTAACAGACAGTCTAGGAACCTTATTAGACAGTGTAGCTACACTAATAGACAGTCTAGGAACACTATTAGACAGTGTAGCTACTCTAATAGACAGTCTAGCTACACTAATAGACAGTCTAGGAACACTATTAGACAGTGTAGCTACACTAATAGACAGTCTAGCTACACTAGTAGACAGTCTAGGAACACTATTAGATAATGTAGCTACACTAATAGACAGTCTAGGAACACTATTAGACAGTGTAGCTACACTAATAGACAACCTAGCTACACTAATAGACAGTCTAGGAACACTATTAGACAGTGTATCTACACTGATAGACAGTCTTGCTACACTAACAGACAGTATATGAACACTAATAGACAGTGTAGCTACTCTAACTGACAGTATAAGAAAAATAATAGACAGTGTAGCTACATTGATAGACAATCTAGCTTCACTAACGGACAGTCTAGGAACATCAATAGACAATGTAGCTACACTAGTAGACAGTCTAGCTACACTAACAGACCGTCTATAAAAACTAATAGACAGTGTAGCTTTATTGATTGACAATCTAGCTACACTAATTGACAGTCTAGGGACACTATTAGACGGTGTAGCTACTCTAATAGACAGTCAAGCTACACTAGTAGACAGTCTAGGAACACTATTAGACAGTGTAGCTACACTAATAGACAATCTAGCTACACTAATAGACAGTCTAGGAACACTATAAGACAGTGTAGCTACACTAATAGACAGTCTAGCTACACTAACAGACAGTCTATGAACACTAATAGACAGTGTAGCTACACTAATAGACAGTCTAGCTACACTAATAGACAGTCTAGGAACACTATAAGACAGTATAGCTACACTAATAGACAATCTAGCTACAGTAATAGACAGTCTAGGAACACTATAAGACAGTGTAGCTACATTAATAGACAGTGTAGCTACACTAATAGACAGTCTATGAAAACTAATAGACAGTGTAGCTATATTGATACACAATCTAGCTACACTAATAGACAGTCTAGGAACACTATTAAACAGTGTAGCTACACTAAAAGACAGTCTAGCTACACTAGTAGACAGTCTAGGAACACTATTAGACAATGTAGCTACACTAATAGACAGTCTAGCTACACTAAAAGACAGTCTATGAACTCTAATAGACAGTGTAGCTAACTAATAGACCGTCAATGAAAACAAATAGACAGTGTAGCTACTCTAACAGACAGTATAAGAAAACTTATAGACAGTGTAGCTACATTGAAATACAATCTAGCTACACTAACGGACAGTCTAGGAACATCAATAGACAATGAAGCTACACTAGTAGACAGTCTAGCTACACTTACATACAGTATAGGAAAACTAATAGACAGTGTAGCTATATTGATAGACAATCTAGCTACTCTAATAGACAGTCTAGCTACACTAATAGACAGTCTAGGAACACTAATAGACAATGTAGCTACACTAGTAGACAGTCTAGCTACACTAACAGACAGTATAGGAAAACTAAAAGACAGTGTAGCTATATTGATGGGCAATCTAGCTACACTAATAGACAGTCTAGGAACACTATTGGACAGTGTAGCTACACTAATAGACAGTCTAGCTACACGAACAGACAGTATATGAACACTAATAGACAGTGTAGCTACTCTAACAGACAGTTTAAGAAAATTAAAAGACAGTGTAGCTACATTGATAGACAATCTAGCTACACTAATAGACAGTCTAGGAACATCAATAGACAATGTAGCTACACTAATAGACAGTCTAGCTACACTAACAGACCGTCTATGAAAACTAATAGACAGTGTAGCTATATTGATACAAAATCTAGCTACACTAATAGACAGTCCAGGAACACTATTAGACAGTGTAGCTACACTAATAGACAGTCTATCTACACTAGTAGACAGTCTAGGAACACTATTAGACCATGTAGCTACACTAATAGACAGTCTAGCTACACTAATAGACAGTCTAGGAACACTATTAGACAGTGTAGCTACACTAAAAGACAATCTAGCTACACTAATAGACAGTCTAGGAACACTATTAGACAGTGTAGCTACACTAATAGACAGTCTAGCTACACTAATAGACAGTCTAGGAACACTATAAGACAGTGTAGCTACACTAATAGACAGTCTAGCTACACTAATAGACAGTCAAGGAACACTATAAGTCAGTGTAGCTACATTAATAGACAGTCTATCTACACTAGTAGACAGTCTAGGAACACTATTAGACAATGTAGCTACACTAATAGACAGTCTTGCTACACTAACAGACAGTCTATGAACACTAAAAGACAGTGTAGCTACACTAATAGACAGTCAAGCTACACTAATAGACAGTCTAGGAACACTATTAGACAGTGTAGCTACACTAATAGACAATCTAGCTACACTAATAGACAGTCTAGGAACACTATAAGACAGTGTAGCTACATTAATAGACAGTGTAGCTACACTAACAGACAGTCTATGAACACTAATAGACAGTGTAGCTTCTCTAATAGACCGTCTATGAAAACAAATAGACAGTGTAGCTACATTGATAAACAATCTAGTTACGCTAACAGACAGTCTAGGAACCTTAATAGACAGTGTAGCTACACTAATAGACAGTCTAGGAACACTATTAGACAGTGTAGCTACTCTAATAGACAGTCTAGCTACACTAATAGACAATCTAGGAACACTATTAGACAGTGTAGCTACAATATTAGACAGTCTAGCTACACTAATAGACAGTCTAGGAACACTATAAGTCAGTGTAGCTACACTAGTAGACAGTCTAGCTACACTAATAGACAGTCTAGGAACACTATTAGACAGTGTAGCTACATTAATAGACAGTCTAGCTACGCTAATAGACAGCCTATGAACTCTAATAGACAGTGTAGGTAACTAATAGACCGTCGATGAAAACAAATAGACAGTGTAGCTACTCTAACAGACAGTATAAGAAAACTTATAGACAGTGTAGCTACATTGATAGACAATCTAGCTACACTAACGGACAGTCTAGCAACATCAATAGACAATGTAGCTA
The DNA here is from genome assembly GCA_964019695.1 of Loripinus fragilis. Lineage (NCBI taxonomy): Eukaryota > Metazoa > Mollusca > Bivalvia > Lucinida > Lucinidae > Loripinus > Loripinus fragilis. Next base: position 53,612 of record CAXHUL010000484.1, on the reverse strand, counting down.
CACTAGTAGACAGTCTAGCTACACTAACATACAGTATAGAAAAACTAATAGACAGTGTAGCTATATTGATAGACAATCTAGCTACTCTAATAGACAGTCTAGCTACACTAATAGACAGTCTAGGAACACTAATAGACAATGTAGCTACACTAGTAGACAGTCTAGCTACACTAACAGACAGTATAGGAAAACTAATAGACAGTGTAGCTATATTGATAGACAATCTAGCTACACTAATAGACAGTCTAGGAACACTATTAGACAGTGTAGCTACACTAATAGACAGTCTAGCTACACGAACAGACAGTATATGAACACTAATACACAGTGTAGCAATCTAACAGACAGTATAAGAAAAATGAAAGACAGTGTAGCTACATTGATAGACAATCTAGCTACACTAACGGACAGTCTAGGAACATCAATAGACAATGTAGCTACACTAGTAGACAGTCTAGCTACACTAACAGACCGTCTATGAAAACTAATAGACAGTGTAGCTATATTGATACACAATCTAGCTACACTAATAGACAGTCTAGGAACACTATTAAACAGTGTAGCTACACTAAAAGACAGTCTAGGAACACTATTAGACAGTGTAGCTACACTAATAGACAATCTAGCTACACTAATAGACAGTCTAGGAACACTATAAGACAGTGTAGCTACACTAATAGACAGTCTAGCTACACTAACAGACAGTCTATGAACACTAATAGACAGTATAGCTACACTAATAGACAGTCTAGCTACACTAATAGACAGTCTAGGAACACTATAAGACAGTATAGCTACACTAATAGACAATCTAGCTACAGTAATAGACAGTCTAGGAACACTATAAGACAGTGTAGCTACACTAATAGACAGTCTATGAAAACTAATAGACAGTGTAGCTATATTGATACACAATCTAGCTACACTAATAGACAGTCTAGGAACACTATTAAACAGTGTAGCTACACTAAAAGACAGTCTAGCTACACTAGTAGACAGTCTAGGAACACTATTAGACAATGTAGCTACACTAGTAGACAGTCTAGCTACACTAAAAGACAGTCTATGAACTCTAATAGACAGTGTAGCTAACTAATAGACCGTCGATGAAAACAAATAGACAGTGTAGCTACTCTATTAGACAGTATAAGAAAACTTATAGACAGTGTAGCTACATTGAAATACAATCTAGCTACACTAACGGACAGTCTAGGAACATCAATAGACAATGAAGCTACACTAGTAGACAGTCTAGCTACACTTACATACAGTATAGGAAAACTAATAGACAGTGTAGCTATATTGATAGACAATCTAGCTACTCTAATAGACAGACTAGCTACACTAATAGACAGTCTAGGAACACTAATAGACAATGTAGCTACACTAGTAGACAGTCTAGCTACACTAACAGACAGTATAGGAAAACTAAAAGACAGTGTAGCTATATTGATGGGCAATCTAGCTACACTAATAGACAGTCTAGGAACACTATTGGACAGTGTAGCTACACTAATAGACAGTCTAGCTACACGAACAGACAGTATATGAACACTAATAGACAGTGTAGCTACTCTAACAGACAGTTTAAGAAAATTAAAAGACAGTGTAGCTACATTGATAGACAATCTAGCTACACTAACGGACAGTCTAGGAACATCAATAGACAATGTAGCTACAATAATAGACAGTCTAGCTACACTAACAGACCGTCTATGAAAACTAATAGACAGTGTAGCTATATTGATACAAAATCTAGCTACACTAATAGACAGTCTAGGAACACTATTAGACAGTGTAGCTACACTAATAGACAGTCTATCTACACTAGTAGACAGTCTAGGAACACTATTAGACAATGTAGATACACTAATAGACAGTCTAGGAACACTATAAGACAGTCTAGGAACACTATTAGACAGTGTAGCTACACTAATAGACAATCTAGCTACACTAATAGACAGTCTAGGAACACTATTAGACAGTGTAGCTACACTAATTGACAGTCTAGCTACACTAATAGACAGTCTAGGAACACTATAAGACAGTGTAACTACACTAATAGACAATCTAGCTACACTAAAAGACAGTCTAGGAACACTATAAGACAGTGAAGCTACATTATAGACAGTGTAGCTACACTAACAGACAGTCTATGAACACTAATAGACAGTGTAGCTTCTCTAATAGACAGTCTATGAAAACAAATAGACAGTGTAGCTACATTGATAAACAATCTAGTTACGCTAACAGACAGTCTAGGAACCTTATTAGACAGTGTAGCTACACTAATAGACAGTCTAGGAACACTATTAGACAGTGTAGCTACTCTAATAGACAGTCTAGCTACACTAATAGACAGTCTAGGAACACTATTAGACAGTGTAGCTACACTAATAGACAGTCTAGCTACACTAGTAGACAGTCTAGGAACACTATTAGATAATGTAGCTACACTAATAGACAGTCTAGGAACACTATTAGACAGTGTAGCTACACTAATAGACAACCTAGCTACACTAATAGACAGTCTAGGAACACTATTAGACAGTGTATCTACACTGATAGACAGTCTTGCTACACTAACAGACAGTATATGAACACTAATAGACAGTGTAGCTACTCTAACAGACAGTATAAGAAAAATAATAGAACGTGTAGCTACATTGATAGACAATCTAGCTTCACTAACGGACATTCTAGGAACATCAATAGACAATGTAGCTACACTAGTAGACAGTCTAGCTACACTAACAGACCGTCTATAAAAACTAATAGACAGTGTAGCTATATTGATTGACAATCTAGCTACACTAATTGACAGTCTAGGGACACTATTAGACGGTGTAGCTACTCTAATAGACAGTCAAGCTACACTAGAAGACAGTCTAGGAACACTATTAGACAGTGTAGCTACACTAATAGACAATCTAGCTACACTAATAGACAGTCTAGGAACACTATAAGACAGTGTAGCTACACTAATAGACAGTCTAGCTACACTAACAGACAGTCTATGAACACTAATAGACAGTGTAGCTACACTAATAGACAGTCTAGCTACACTAATAGACAGTCTAGGAACACTATAAGACAGTATAGCTACACTAATAGACAATCTAGCTACAGTAATAGACAGTCTAGGAACACTATAAGACAGTGTAGCTACATTAATAGACAGTGTAGCTACACTAATAGACAGTCTATGAAAACTAATAGACAGTGTAGCTATATTGATACACAATCTAGCTACACTAATAGACAGTCTAGGAACACTATTAAACAGTGTAGCTACACTAAAAGACAGTCTAGCTACACTAGTAGACAGTCTAGGAACACTATTAGACAATGTAGCTACAGTAATAGACAGTCTAGCTACACTAAAAGACAGTCTATGAACTCTAATAGACAGTGTAGCTAACTAATAGACCGTCGATGAAAACAAATAGACAGTGTAGCTACTCTAACAGACAGTATAAGAAAACTTAAAGCCGTGTAGCTACATTGAAATACAATCTAGCTACACTAACGGACAGTCTAGGAACATCAATAGACAATGAAGCTACACTAGTAGACAGTCTAGCTACACTTACATACAGTATAGGAAAACTAATAGACAGTGTAGCTATATTGATAGACAATCTAGCTACTCTAATAGACAGTCTAGCTACACTAATAGACAGTCTAGGAACACTAATAGACAATGTAGCTACACTAGTAGACAGTCTAGCTACACTAACAGACAGTATAGGAAAACTAAAAGACAGTGTAGCTATATTGATGGGCAATCTAGCTACACTAATAGACAGTCTAGGAACACTATTGGACAGTGTAGCTACACTAATAGACAGTCTAGCTACACGAACAGACAGTATATGAACACTAATAGACAGTGTAGCTACTCTAACAGACAGTTTAAGAAAATTAAAAGACAGTGTAGCTACATTGATAGACAATCTAGCTACACTATCGGACAGTCTAGGAACATCAATAGACAATGTAGCTACACTAATAGACAGTCTAGCTACACTAACAGACCGTCTATGAAAACTAATAGACAGTGTAGCTATATTGATACAAAATCTAGCTACACTAATAGACAGTCCAGGAACACTATTAGACAGTGTAGCTACACTAATAGACAGTCTATCTACACTAGTAGACAGTCTAGGAACACTATTAGACCATGTAGCTACACTAATAGACAGTCTAGGAACACTATTAGACAGTGTAGCTACACTAAAAGACAATCTAGCTACACTAATAGACAGTCTAGGAACACTATTAGACAGTGTAGCTACACTAACAGACAGTCTAGCTACACTAATAGACAGTCTAGGAACACTATAAGACAGTGTAGCTACACTAATAGACAGTCTAGCTACACTAATAGACAGTCTAGGAACACTATAAGTCAGTGTAGCTACATTAATAGACAGTCTATCATCACTAGTAGACAGTCTAGGAACACTATTAGACAATGTAGCTACACTAATAGACAGTCTTGCTACACTAATAGACAGTCTAGGAACACTATTAGACAGTGTAGCTACACTAATAGACAATGTAGCTACACAAATAGACAGTCTAGGAACACTATTAGACAGTGTAGCTACACTAATAGACAGTCTAGCTACACTAACAGACAGTCTATGAACACTAAAAGACAGTGTAGCTACACTAATAGACAGTCTAGCTACACTAATAGACAGTCTAGGAACACTATAAGACAGTGTAGCTACACTAATATACAATCTGGCTACACTAATAGACAGTCTAGGAACACTATAAGACAGTCTAGGAACACTATTAGACAGTGTAGCTACACTAATAGACAATCTAGCTACACTAATAGACAGTCTAGGAACACTATTAGATAGTGTAGCTACACTAATAGACAGTCTAGCTACACTAATAGACAGTCTAGGAACACTATAAGACAGAGTAGCTACACTCATAGACAATCTAGCTACACTAAAAGACAGTCTAGGAACACTATAAGACAGTGTAGCTACATTAATAGACAGTGTAGCTACACTAACAGACAGTCTATGAACACTAATAGACAGTGTAGCTTCTCTAATAGACCGTCTATGAAAACAAATAGACAGTGTAGCTACACTAATAGACAGTCTAGGAACACTATTAGACAGTGTAGCTACACTAATAGACAGTCTAGCTACACTAATAGACAGTCTACGAACACTAATAGACAGTGTAGCTTCTCTAATAGACCGTCTCTGAAAACAAATAGACAGTGTAGCTACATTGATAAACAATCTAGTTACGCTAACAGACAGTCTAGGAACACTAGTAGACAGTCTAGCTACCCTTATAGACAGTCTAGGAACACTATAAGACAGTGTAGCTACACTAGTAGACAGTCTAGCTACACTAACAGACAGTCTATGAACTGTAATAGACAGTGTAGCTAACTAAGAGACCGTCGATGAAAACAAATAGACAGTGTAGCTACTCTAACAGACAGTATAAGAAAACTTATAGACAGTGTAGCTACATTGATAGACAATCTAGCTACACTAACGGACAGTCTAGGAACATCAATAGACAATGTAACTACACTAGTAGACAGTATAGCTACACTTACATTCAGTATAGGAAAACTAATAGACAGTGTAGCTATATTGATAGACAATCTAGCTACTCTAATAGACAATCTAGCTACACTAATAGACAGTATAGGAACACTAATAGGCCATGTAGCTACACTAGTAGACAGTCTAGCTACACTAAGACACAGTGTAGGAAAACTAATAGACAGTGTACCTATATTGATAGACAATCTAGCTACACTAATAGACAGTCTAGGAACACTATTAGACAGTATATGAACACTAATAGACAGTGTAGCTACTCTAACAGACAGTATAAGAAAATTAAAAGACAGTGTAGCTACATTGATAGACAATCTAGCTACACTAACGGACAGTCTAGGAACATCAATAGACAATGTAGCTACACTAGTAGACAGTCTAGCTACACTAACAGACCGTCTATGAAAACTAATAGACAGTGTAGCTATATTGATACAAAATCTAGCTACACTAATACACAGTCTAGGAACACTATTAGACAGTGTAGCTACACTAATAGACAGTCTAGCTACACTAGTAGACAGTGTAGGAACACTATAAGACAATGTAGCTACACTAATAGACAGTCTAGGAACACTATAAGACAGTGTAGCTACACTAATAGACAACCTAGCTACACTAATACACAGTCTAGGAACACTATTAGACAGTGTAGCTACACTAATGGACAGTCTAGCTACACTAACAGACAGTCTATGAACACTAAAAGACAGTGTAGCTACACTAATAGACAGTCTAGCTACACTAATAGACAGTCTAGGAACACTATAAGACAGTGTAGCTACACTAATATACAATCTAGCTATTCTAATAGACAGTCTAGGAACACTATAAGACAGTCTAGGAACACTATTAGACAGTGTAGCTACACTAATAGACAATCTAGCTACACTAATAGACAGTCTAGGAACACTATTAGACAGTGTAGCTACACTAATAGACAGTCTAGCTACACTAATAGACAGTCTAGGAACACTATAAGACAGTGTAGCTACACTAATAGACAATCTAGCTACACTAAAAGACAGTCTAAGAACACTATAAGACAGTGTAGCTACATTAATAGACAGTGTAGCTACACAAACAGACAGTCTATGAACACTAATAGACAGTGTAGCTCACTAATAGACCGTCTATGAAAACAAATAGACAGTGTAGCTACATTGATAAACAATCTAGTTACGCTAACAGACAGTCTAGGAACCTTATTAGACAGTGTAGCTACACTAATAGACAGTCTAGGAACACTATTAGACAGTGTAGCTACTCTAATAGACAGTCTAGCTACACTAATAGACAGTCTAGGAACACTATTAGACAGTGTAGCTACACTAATAGACAGTCTAGTTACACTAGTTGACAGTCTAGGAACACTATTAGACAATGTAGCTACACTAATAGACAGTCTAGGAACACTATTAGACAGTGTAGCTACACTAATAGACAACCTAGCTACACTAATAGACAGTCTAGGAACACTATTAGACAGTGTATCTACACTGATAGACAGTCTAGCTACACTAACAGACAGTATATGAACACTAATAGACAGTGTAGCTACTCTAACAGACAGTATAAGAAAAATAATAGACAGTGTAGCTACATTGATAGACAATCTAGCTTCACTAACGGACAGTCTAGGAACACCAATAGACAATGTAGCTACACTAGTAGACAGTCTAGCTACACTAACAGACCGTCTATAAAAACTAATAGACAGTGTAGCTATATTGATTGACAATCTAGCTACACTAATAGACAGTCTAATGACACTATAAGACGGTGTAGCTACTCTAATAGACAGTCTAGCTACACTAGTAGACAGTCTAGGAACACTATTAGACAGTGTAGCTACACTAATAGACAATCTAGTACCATTAATAGACAGTCTAGGAACACTATAAGACAGTGTAGCTACACTAATAGACAGTCTAGCTACACTAACAGACAGTCTATGAACACTAATAGACAGTGTAGCTACACTAATAGACAGTCTAGCTACACTAATAGACAGTCTAGGAACACTATAAGACAGTGTAGCTACACTAATAGACAATCTAGCTACAGTAATAGACAGTCTAGGAACACTATAAGACAGTGTAGCTACATTAATAGACAGTGTAGCTACACTAACAGACAGTCTAGGAACACTAATAGACAGTGTAGCTTCTCTAATAGACCGTCTATGAAAACAAATAGACAGTGTAGCTACATTGATAAACAATCTAGTTACGCTAACAGACAGTCTAGGAACACTATTAGACAGTGTAGCTACACTAATAGACAGTCTAGGAACACTATTAGACAGTGTAGCTACTCTTATAGACAGTCTAGCTACACTAATAGACAGTCTAGGAACACTATAAGACAGTGTAGCTACACTAATAGACAGTCTAGCTACACTAATAGACAGTCTAGGAACACTAAAAGACAGTGTAGCTACACTAGTAGACAGTCTAGCTACACTAATAGGCAGTCTAGGAACACTATTATACAGTGTAGCTACACAAGTAGACAGTCTAGCTACACTAACAGACAGTCTATGAACTGTAATAGACAGTGTAGCTAACTAATAGACCGTCGATGAAAACAAATAGACAGTGTAGCTACTCTAACAGACAGTATAAGAAAACTTATAGACAGTGTAGCTACATTGATAGACAATCTAGCTACACTAACGGACAGTCTAGGAACATCAATAGACAATGTAACTACACTAGTAGACAGTATAGCTACACTTACATACAGTATAGGAAAACTAATAGACAGTGTAGCTATATTGATAGACAATCTAGCTACTCTAATAGACAATCTAGCTACACTAATAGACAGTATAGGAACACTAATAGGCCATGTAGCTACACTAGTAGACAGTCTAGCTACACTAAGAGACAGTATAGGAAAACTAATAGACAGTGTACCTATATTGATAGACAATCTAGCTACACTAATAGACAGTCTAGGAACACTATTAGACAGTATATGAACACTAATAGACAGTGTAGCTACTCTAACAGACAGTATAAGAAAATTAAAAGACAGTGTAGCTACATTGATAGACAATCTAGCTACACTAACGGACAGTCTAGGAACTTCAATAGACAATGTAGCTACACTAGTAGACAGTCTAGCTACACTAACAGACCGTCTATGAAAACTAATAGACAGTGTAGCTATATTGATACACAATCTAGCTACACTAATAGACAGTCTAGGAACACTATTAGACAGTGTAGCTACACTAATAGACAGTCTAGCTACACTAGTAGACAGTGTAGGAACACTATTAGACAATGTAGCTACACTAATAGACAGTCTAGGAACACTATTAGACAGTGTAGCTACACTAATAGACAACCTAGCTACACTAATAGACAGTCTAGGAACACTATTAGACAGTGTAGCTACACTAATAGACAGTCTAGCTGCACTAACAGACAGTCTATGAACACTAAAAGACAGTGTAGCTACACTAATAGACAGTCTAGCTACACTAATAGACAGTCTAGGAACACTATAAGACAGTCTAGGAACACTATTAGACAGTGTAGCTACACTAATAGACAATCTAGCTACACTAATAGACAGTCTAGGAACACTATTAGACAGTGTAGCTACACTAATAGACAGTCTAGCTACACTAATAGACAGTCTAGGAACACTAATAGACAGTGTAGCTACACTAATAGACAGTCTAGCTACACTAATAGACAGTCTAGGAACACTATAAGACAGTGTAGCTACACTAATAGACAATCTAGCTACACTAAAAGACAGTCTAGGAACACTATAAGACAGTGTAGCTACATTAATAGACAGTGTAGCTACACTAACAGACAGTCTATGAACACTAATAGACAGTGTAGCTTCTCTAATAGACCGTCTATGAAAACAAATAGACAGTGTAGCTACATTGATAAACAATCTAGTTACGCTAACAGACAGTCTAGGAACCTTATTAGACAGTGTAGCTACACTAATAGACAGTCTAGGAACACTATTAGACAGTGTAGCTACTCTAATAGACAGTCTAGCTACACTAATAGACAGTCTAGGAACACTATTAGACAGTGTAGCTACACTAATAGACAGTCTAGCTACACTAGTAGACAGTCTAGGAACACTATTAGACAATATAGCTACACTAATAGACAGTCTAGGAACACTATTAGACAGTGTAGCTACACTAATAGACAACCTAGCTACACTAATAGACAGTCTAGGAACACTATTAGACAGTGTATCTACACTGATAGACAGTCTAGCTACACTAACAGACAGTATATGAACACTTATAGACAGTGTAGCTACTCTAACAGACAGTATAAGAAAAATAATAGACAGTGTAGCTACATTGATAGACAATCTAGCTTTACTAACACACAGTCTAGGAACATCAATAGACAATGTAGCTACACTAGTAGACAGTCTAGCTACACTAACAGACCGTCTATAAAAACTAATAGACAGTGTAGCTATATTGATTGACAATCTAGCTACACTAATAGACAGTCTAGGGACACTATTAGACGGTGTAGCTACTCTAATAGACAGTCTAGCTACACTAGTAGACAGTCTAGGAACACTATTAGACAGTGTAGCTACACTAATAGACAATCTAGCACCACTAATAGACAGTCTAGGAACACTATAAGACAGTGTAGCTACACTAATAGACAGTCTAGCTACACTAACAGACAGTCTATGAACACTAATAGACAGTTTAGCTACACTAATAGACAGTCTAGCTACACTAATAGACAGTCTAGGAACACTATTAGACAGTGTATCTACACTGATAGACAGTCTTGCTACACTAACAGACAGTAAATGAACACTAATAGACAGTGTAGCTACTCTAACAGACAGTATAAGAAAAATAATAGACAGTGTAGCTACATTGATAGACAATCTAGCTACACTAACGGACAGTCTAGGAACATCAATAGACAATGTAGCTACACTAGTAGACAGTCTAGCTACACTAACAGACCGTCTATGAAAACTAATAGACAGTGTAGCTATATTGATACACAATCTAGCTACACTAATAGACAGTCTAGGAACACTATTAGACAGTGTAGCTACACTAATAGACAGTCTAGCTACACTAGTAGACAGTCTAGGAAAACTATTAGACAGTGTAGCTACACTAATAGACAATCTAGCTACACTAAAAGACAGTCTAGTAACACTATTAGACAGTGAAGCTACACTGATAGACAGTCTAGCTACACTAACAGACAGTATATGAACACTAATAGACAGTGTAGCTACTCTAACAGACAGTATAAGAAAACTAATAGACAGTGTAGCTACATTGATAGACAATCTGGCTTCACTAACGGACAGTCTATTAACATCAATAGAAAATGTGGCTACACTAGTAGACAGTCTACCTACACTAACAGACCGTCTATGAAAACTAATAGACAGTGTAGCTATATTGATAGACAATCTAGCTACACTAATTGACAGTCTAGGAACACTATTAGACAGTGTAGCTACACTAATAGACTGTCTAGCTACACTAATAGACAGTCTAGGAACACTATAAGACAGTGTAGCTACACTAGTAGACAGTCTAGCTACACTAATAGACAGTCTAGGAACACTATTTGACAGTGTAGCTACACTAATAGACAGTCTAGCTACACGAACAGACAGTATATGAACACTAATAGACAGTCTAGCTACTCTAACAGACAGTATAAGAAAATTAAAAGACAGTGTAGCTACATTGATAGACAGTCTAGCAACACTAACAGACAGTCTATGAACACTAATAGACAGTGTAGCTACACTAATACACAGTCTAGCTACACTAATAGACAGTCTAGGAAGACTATAAGACAGTGTAGCTACACTAATAGACAATCTAGCTACACTAATAGACAGTCTAGGAACACTATAAGACAGTGTAGCTACATTAATAGACAGTCTAGCTACACTAACAGACAGTCTATGAACACTATTAGACAGTGTAGCTTCTCTAATAGACCGATCTATGAAAACAAATAGACAAGGTAGCTACATTGATAAACAATCTAGTTACGCTAACAGACAGTCTAGGAACACTATTAGACAGTGTAGCTACACTAATAGACAGTCTAGGAACACTATTAGACAGTGTAGCTACTCTAATAGACAGTCTAGCTACACTGATAGACAGTCTAGGAACACTATTAGACAGTGTAGTTACACTAATAGACTGTCTAGCTACACTAATAGACAGTCTAGGAACACTATAAGACAGCGTAGCTACACTAGTAGACAGTCTAGCTACACTAATAGACAGTCTAGGAACACTATTTGACAGTGTAGCTACATTAATAGACAGTCTAGCTACACGAACAGACAGTATATGAACACTAATAGACAATGTAGCTACTTTAACAGACAGTGTAAGAAAATTAAAAGACAGTGTAGCTACATTAATAGACAATCTAGCTACATTAACGGACAGTCTAGGAACATTATTTGACAATGTAGCTACACTAGTAGACAGTCTAGCTACACTAACAGACCGTCTATGAAAACTAATAGACATTTTTATTGATACACAATCTAGCTACACTAATAGACAGTCTAGGAACACTTTTAGACAGTGTAGCTACACTAATAGACAGTCTAGCTACACTAGTAGACAGTCTAGGAACACTTTAAGACAGCGTTACTACACTAATAGACAGTCTAGGAACTCTATTAGACAGTGTAGCTACACTAATAGACAACCTAGCTACCCTTATAGACAGTCTAGGAACACTATTAGACAGTGTAACTACACTGATAGACAGTGCAGCTACACTAACAGACAGTATATGAACACTAATAGACAGTGTAGCTACTCTAACAGACAGTATTAGAAAACTAATAGACAGTGTAGCTACATTGATAGACAATCTAGCTTCACTAACGGACAGTCTAGGAACATCAATAGACAATGTAGCTACACTAGTAGACAGTCTAGCTACACTAACAGACCGTCTATGAAAACTAATAGACAGTGTAGCTATATTGATAGACAATCTAGCTACACTAATAGACAGTCTAGGAAAACTATTAGACAGTGTAGCTACTCTAATAGACAGTCTAGCTACACTAGTAGACAGTCAAGGAACACTATTAGACAGTGTAGCTACACTAATAGACAATCTAGCTACACTAATAGACAGTCTAGGAACACTATAAGACAGTGTAGCTACACTAATAGACAGTCTAGCTACACTAACAGACAGTCAATGAACACTAATAGACAGTGTAGCTACACTAATAGACAGTCTAGCTACACTAATAGACAGTCTAGGAACACTATAAGACAGTGTAGCTACACTAATAGACAATCTAGCTACACTAATAGACAGTCTAGGAACACTATAAGACAGTGTAGCTACATTAATAGACAGTCCAGCTACACTAACAGACAGTCTATAACACTAATAGACAGTGTAGCTTCTCTAATAGACCGTCTATGAAAACAAATAGACAGTGTAGCTTCATTGATAAACAATCTAGTTACGCTAACAGACAGTCTAGGAATACTATTAGACTGTGTAACTACACTAATAGACAGTCTAGGAACACTATTAGACAGTGTAGTTACTCTAATAGACAGTCTAGCTACACTAGTAGACAGTCTAGGAACACGATTAGACAGTGTAGCTACACTAATAGACAATCTAGCTACATTAATAGACAGTCCAGGAACTCTATAAGACAGTGTCGCTACACTAATAGACAGTCTAGCTACACTAAGGACAGTCTGTGAACACTAATAGACAGTGTAGCTACACTAATAGACTGTCTAGCTACACTAATAGACAGTCTAGGAACACTATAAGACAGTGTAGCTACACTAATAGACAATCCAGCTACGTTAATAGACAGTCTAGGAAAACTATAAGACAGTGTAGCTACATTAATAGACAGTCTAGCTACACTACCAGACAGTCTATGAACACTAATAGACAGTGTAGCTTCTCTAATAGACCGTCTATGAAAACAAATACACAGTGTAGCTACATTGATAAACAATCTAGTTACGCTAACAGACAGTCTAGGAACACTATTAGACAGTGTAGCTACTCTAATAGAAGTCTAGCTACACTAAAAGACAGTCAAGGAACACTATTAGACAGTGAAGCTACACTAATAGACAGTCTAGCTACACTAATAGACAGTCTAGGAACACTATAAGTCAGTGTAGCTACACTAGTAGACAGTCTAGCTACACTAATAGACAGTCTAGGAACACTATTTGACAGTATAGCTACACTAATAGACAGTCTAGCTACACTAACAGACAGTCTATGAACTTTAATAGACAGTGTAGCTACACTAGTAGACAGTCTAGCTACACTAACAGACAGTATAGGAAAACTAATAGACAGTGTAGCTATATTGATAGACAATCTAGCTACACTAATAGACAGTCTAGGAACACTATTAGACAGTGTAGCTACACTAATAGACAGTCTAGCTACACTAGTAGACAGTCTAGGAACACTATTAGACAGTGTAGCTACACTAATAAACAATCTAGCTACACTAAAAGACAGTCTAGGAACACTATTAGACAGTGTAGCTACACTGATAGACAGTCTAGCTACACTAACAGACAGTATATGAACACTAATAGACAGTGTAGCTACTCTAACAGACAGTATAAGAAAACTAATAGACAGTGTAGCTACATTGATAGACAATCTGGCTTCACTAACGGACAGTCTATTAACATCAATAGACAATGTAGCTACACTAGTAGACAGTCTACCTACACTAACAGACCGTCTATGAAAACTAATAGACAGTGTAGCTATATTGATAGACAATCTAGCTACACTAATTGACTGTCTAGGAACACTATTAGACAGTGTAGCTACACTAATAGACAGTCTAGCTACACTAACAGACAGTCTATGAACACTAATAGACAGTGTAGCTACACTAATAGACAGTCTAGCTACACTAATAGACAGTCTAGGAAGACTATAAGACAGTGTAGCTACACTAATAGACAATCTAGCTACACTAATAGACAGTCTAGGAACACTATAAGACAGTGTAGCTACATTAATAGACAGTCTAGCTACACTAACAGACAGTCTATGAACACTAATAGACAGTGTAGCTACACTAATAGACAACCTAGCTACACTAATAGACAGTCTAGGAACACTATTAGACAGTGTAACTACACTGATAGACAGTGCAGCTACACTAACAGACAGTATATGAACACTAATAGACAGTGTAGCTACTCTAACAGACAGTATTAGAAAACTAATAGACAGTGTAGCTACATTGATAGACAATCTAGCTTCACTAACGGACAGTCTAGGAACATCAATAGACAATGTAGCTACACTAGTAGACAGTCTAGCTACACTAACAGACCGTCTATGAAAACTAATAGACAGTGTTGCTATATTGATAGACATTCTAGCTACACTAATAGACAGTCTAGGAACACTATTAGACAGTGTAGCTACACTAATAGACAATCTAGCTACACTAATAGACAGTCTAGGAACACTATAAGACAGTGTAGCTACACTAATAGACAGTCTAGCTACACTAATAGACAGTCTAGGAACACTATAAGACAGTGTAGCTACACTAATAGACAATCTAGCTACACTAAAAAACAGTCTAGGAACACTATAAGACAGTGTAGCTACATTAATAGACAGTCCAGCTACACTAACAGACAGTCTATAACACTAATAGACAGTGTAGCTTCTCTAATAGACCGTCTATGAAAACAAATAGACAGTGTAGCTTCATTGATAAACAATCTAGTTACGCTAACAGACAGTCTAGGAACACTATTAGACTGTGTAGCTACACTAATAGACAGTCTAGGAACACTATTAGACAGTGTAGCTACACTAATAGACAATCTAGCTACACTAATAGACAGTCTAGGAACTCTGTAAGACAGTGTCGCTACACTAATAGACAGTCTAGCTACACTAAGGACAGTCTGTGAACACTAATAGACAGTGAAGCTACACTAATAGACAGTCTAGCTACACTAATAGACAGTCTAGGAACACTATAAGACAGTGTAGCTACACTAATAAACAATCCAGCTACGTTAATAGACAGTCTAGGAACACTATAAGACAGTGTAGCTACATTAATAGACAGTCTAGCTACACTACCAGACAGTCTATGAACACTAATAGACAGTGTAGCTTCTCTAATAGACCGTCTATGAAAACAAATACACAGTGTAGCTACATTGATAAACAATCTAGTTACGCTAACAGACAGTCTAGGAACACTATTAGACAGTGTAGCTACTCTAATAGAAGTCTAGCTACACTAATAGACAGTCTAGGAACACTATTAGACAGTGTAGCTACACTAATAGACAGTCTAGCTTCACTAATAGACAGTCTAGGAACACTATAAGACAGTGTAGCTACACTAGTAGACAGTCTAGCTACACTAATAGACAGTCTAGGAACACTATTAGACAGTGTAGCTACACTAATAGACAGTCTATCTACACTAACAGACAGTCTATAAACTCTAATAGACAGTGTAGCTACACTAGTAGACAGTCTAGCTACACTAACAGACAGTATAGGAAAACTAATAGACAGTGTAGCTATATTGATAGACAATCTAGCTACACTAATAGACAGTCTAGGAACACTATTAGACAGTGTAGCTACACTAATAGACAGTCTAGCTACACGAACAGACAGTATATGAACACTTATAGACAGTGTAGCTACTCTAACAGACAGTATAAGAAAATTAATAGACAGTGTAGCTACATTGATAGACAATCTGGCTTCACTAACGGACAGTCTATTAACATCAATATACAATGTAGCTACACTAGTAGACAGTCTACCTACACTAACAGACCGTCTATGAAAACTAATAGACAGTGTAGCTATATTGATAGACAATCTAGCTACACTAATTGACAGTCTAGGAACACTATTAGCCAGTGTAGCGACACTAATAGACAGTCTAGCTACACTAACATACAGTCTATGAACACTAATAGACAGTGTAGCTACACTAATAGACAGTCTAGCTACACTAATAGGCAGTCTAGGAAGACTATAAGACAGTGTAGCTACACTAATATACAATCTAGCTACACTAATAGACAGTCTAGGAACACTATAAGACAGTGTAGCTACATTAATAGACAGTCTAGCTATACTAACAGACAGTCTATGAACACTAATAGACAGTGTAGCTTCTCTAATAGACCGATCTATGAAAACAAATAGACACTGTAGGTACATTGATAAACAATCTAGTTACGCTAACAGACAGTCTAGGAACACTATTAGACAGTGTAGCTACACTAATAGACAGTCTAGGAACACTATTAGACAGTGTAGCTACTCTAATAGACAGTCTAGCTACACTGATAGACAGTCTAGGAACACAATTAGACAGTGTAGTTACACTACTAGATTGTCTAGCTACACTAATAGACAGTCTAGGAACACTATAAGACAGTGTAGCTATACTAGTAGACAGTCTAGCTACACTAATAGACAGTCTAGGAACACTATTAGACAGTGTAGCTACACTAATAGATAGTCTAGCTACACTAACAGACAGTCTATGAACTCTAATAGACAGTGTAGCTAACTAATAGACCGTTTATGAAAACAAATAGACAGTGTAGCTACTCTAACAGACATTATAAGAAAACTTATAGACAGTGTAGCTACATTGATAGACAATCTAGCTACACTAACGGACAGTCTAGGAACATCAATAGACAATGTAGCTACAATAGTAGACAGTCTAGCTACACTAACATACAGTATAGGAAAACTAATAGACAGTGTAGCTATATTGATAGACAATCTAGCTACTCTAACAGACAGTCTAGCTACACTAAAAGACAGTCTAGGAACACTAATAGAGAGTGTAGCTATACTAATAGACAGTCTAGCTACACTAGTAGACAGTCTAGGAACACTATAAGACAGTGTAGCTAAATTAATAGACAGTGTAGCTACTCTAACAGACAGTATAAGAAAATTAAAAGACAGTGTAGCTACATTGATAGACAATCTAGCTACACTAACGGACAGTCTAGGAACATCAATAGACAATGTAGCTACACTAGTAGACAGTCTAACTACACTAACAGACCGTCTATGAAAACTAATAGACAGTGTAGCTATATTGATACAAAATCTAGCTGCACTTATAGACAGTCTAGGAACACTATTAGACAGTCTAGCTACACTAATAGACAGTCTATCTACACTAGTAGACAGTCTAGGAACACTATTAGACAGTGTATCTACACTAATAGACAGTCTAGCTACACTAATAGACAGTCTAGGAACACTAATAGACAGTGTAGCTACACTAATAGACAATCTAGCTACACTAATAGAAAGTCTAGGAACACTATTAGACAATGTAGCTACACAGATAGACAGTCTATCTACACTAACAGACAGTATATGAACACTAATAGACAGTGTAGCTACACTAACAGACAGTATAAGAAAACTAAGAGACAGTGTAGCTACATTGATAGACAATCTTGCTTCACTAACGGACAGTCTAGGAACATCAATAGACAATGTAGCTACACTAGTAGACAGTCTAGCTACACTAACAGACCGTCTAGGAACACTATTAGACAGTGTAGCTATATTGATAGACAATCTAGCTACACTAAAAGACAGTCTAGGAACACTATTAGACAGTGTAGCTACTCTAATAGACAGTCTAGCTACACTAGTAGACAGTCTAGGAACACTATTAGATAGTGTAGCTACACTAATAGAAAATCTAGCTACACTAATAGACAGTCTATGAACTCTATAAGACAGTGTAGCTACACTAATAGACAGTCTAGCTACACTAACAGACAGTCTATGAACACTAAAAGACAGTGTAGCTACACTAATAGACAGTCTAGCTACACTAATAGACAGTCTAGGAACACTATAAGACAGTGTAGCTACACTAAAAGACAATCTAGCTACAATAATAGACAGTCAAGGAACACTATAAGACAGTGTAGCTACATTAATAGACATTGTAGCTACACTAACAGACAGTCTATGAATACTAATAGACAGTGTAGCTTCTCTAATAGACCGTCTATGAAAACAAATAGACAGTGTAGCTACATTGATAAACAATTTAGTTACGCTAACAGACAGTCTAGGAACACTATTAGACAGTGTAGCTACACTAATAGACAGTCTAGGAACACTATAAGACAGTGTAGCTACTCTAATAGACAGTCTAGCTACACTAATAGACAGTCTAGGAACACTATAAGACAGTGTAGCTACACTAATAGACAGTCTAGCTACACTAATTGACAGTCTAGGAACTCTATTAGACAGTGTAGCTACACTAATAGACAGTCTAGCTACACTAATAGACAGTCTAGGAACACTATTAGACAGTGTAGCTACACTAATAGACAGTCTAACTACACTAACAGACAGTCTATGAACTCTAATAGACAGTGTAGCTAACTAATAGACCGTCGATGAAAACAAATAGACAGTGTAGCTACTCTAACAGACAGTATAAGAAAACTTATAGACAGTGTAGCTACATTGATAGACAATCTAGCTACACTAACGGACAGTCTAGGAACATAAATAGACAATGTAGCTACACTAGTAGACAGTCTAGCTACACAAACATACAGTATAGGAAAACTATTAGACAGTGATGCTATATTGATAGACAATCTAGCTACTCTAATAGACAGTCTAGCTACACTAATAGACAGTCTAGGAACACTAATAGACAATGTAGCTACACTAGTAGACAGTCTAGCTACACTAACAGACAGTATAGGAAAACTGATAGACAGTGTACCTATATTGATAGACAATCTAGCTACACTAATAGACAGTCTAAGAACACTATTAGACAGTGTAGCTACACTAATAGACAGTCTAGCTACACGAACAGACAGTATATGAACACTAATAGACCGTGTAGCTACTCTAACAGACAGTATAAGAAAATTAAAAGACAGTGTAGCTACATTGATAGACAATCTAGCTACACTAACGGACACTCTAGGAACATCAATAGACAATGTAGCTACACTAGTAGACAGTCTAGCTACACTAACAGACCGTCTATGAAAACTAATAGACAGTGTAGCTATATTGATACACAATCTAGCTACACTAATAGACAGTCTAGGAACACTATTAGACAGTGTAGCTACACTAATAGACAGTCTAGCTACACTAGTAGACAGTCTAGGAACACTATTAGACAATGTAGCTACACTAATAGACAGTCTAGGAACACTATTAGACAGTGTAGCTACACTAATAGACAACCTAGCTACACTAATAGACAGTCTAGAACACTATTAGACATTGTAGCTACACTAATAGACAGTCTAGCTACACTAACAGACAGTCTATGAACACTAAAAGACAGTGTAGCTACACTTATAGACAGTCAAGCTACACTAATAGACAGAATAGGAACACTATTAGACAGTGTAGCTACACTAATAGACAATCTAGCTACACTAATAGACAGTCTAGGAACACTATAAGACAGTGTAGCTACATTAATAGACAGTGTAGCTACACTAACAGACAGTCTATGAACACTAATAGACAGTGTAGCTTCTCTAATAGACCGTCTATGAAAACAAATAGACAGTGTAGCTACATTGATAAACAATCTAGTTACGCTAACAGACAGTCTAGGAACCTTATTAGACAGTGTAGCTACACTAATAGACAGTCTAGGAACACTATTAGACAGTGTAGCTACTCTAAGAGACAGTCTAGCTACACTAATAGACAGTCTAGGAACACTATTAGACAGTGTAGCTACAATATTAGACAGTCTAGCTACACTAATAGACAGTCTAGGAACACTATAAGTCAGTGTAGCTACACTAGTAGACAGTCTAGCTACACTAATAGACAGTCTAGGAACACTATTAGACAGTGTAGCTACACTAATAGACAGTCTAGCTACGCTAATAGACAGCCTATGAACTCTAATAGACAGTGTAGGTAACTAATAGACCGTCGATGAAAACAAATAGACAGTGTAGCTACTCTAACAGACAGTATAAGAAAACTTATAGACAGTGTAGCTACATTGATAGACAATCTAGCTACACTAACGGACAGTCTAGCAACATCAATAGACAATGTAGCTACACTAGTAGACAGTCTAGCTACACTAACATACAGTATAGGAAAACTAATAGACAGTGTAGCTATATTGATAGACAATCTAGCTACTCTAATAGACAGTCTAGCTACACTAATAGACAGTCTAGGAACACTAATAGACAATGTAGCTGCACTAGTAGACAGTCTAGCTACACTAACAGACAGTATAGGAAAACTAATAGACAGTGTAGCTATATTGATAGACAATCTAGCTACACTAATAGACAGTCTAGGAACACTATTAGACAGTGTAGCTACACTAATAGACAGTCTAGCTACACGAACAGACAGTATATGAACACTAATACACAGTGTAGCAATCTAACAGACAGTATAAGAAAAATGAAAGACAGTGTAGCTACATTGATAGACAATCTAGCTACACTAACGGACAGTCTAGGAACATCAATAGACAATGTAGCTACACTAGTAGACAGTCTAGCTACACTAACAGACCGTCTATGAAAACTAATAGACAGTGTAGCTATATTGATACACAATCTAGCTACACTAATAGACAGTCTAGGAACACTATTAAACAGTGTAGCTACACTAATAGACAGTCTAGGAACACTATTAAACAGTGTAGCTACACTAATAGACAATCTAGCTACACTAATAGACAGTCTAGGAACACTATAAGACAGTGTAGCTACACTAATAGACAGTCTAGCTACACTAACAGACAGTCTATGAACACTAATAGACAGTGTAGCTACACTAATAGACAGTCTAGCTACACTAATAGACAGTCTAGGAACACTATAAGACAGTATAGCTACACTAATAGACAATCTAGCTACAGTAATAGACAGTCTAGGAACACTATAAGACAGTGTAGCTACATTAATAGACAGTGTAGCTACACTAATAGACAGTCTATGAAAACTAATAGACAGTGTAGCTATATTGATACACAATCTAGCTACACTAATAGACAGTCTAGGAACACTATTAAACAGTGTAGCTACACTAAAAGACAGTCTAGCTACACTAGTAGACAGTCTAGGAACACTATTAGACAATGTAGCTACACTAGTAGACAGTCTAGCTACACTAAAAGACAGTCTATGAACTCTAATAGACAGTGTAGCTAACTAATAGACCGTCGATGAAAACAAATAGACAGTGTAGCTACTCTAACAGACAGTATAAGAAAACTTATAGACAGTGTAGCTACATTGAAATACAATCTAGCTACACTAACGGACAGTCTAGGAACATCAATAGACAATGAAGCTACACTAGTAGACAGTCTAGCTACACTTACATACAGTATAGGAAAACTAATAGACAGTGTAGCTATATTGATAGACAATCTAGCTACTCTAATAGACAGTCTAGCTACACTAATAGACAGTCTAGGAACACTAATAGACAATGTAGCTACACTAGTAGACAGTCTAGCTACACTAACAGACAGTATAGGAAAACTAAAAGACAGTTTAGCTATATTGATGGGCAATCTAGCTACACTAATAGACAGTCTAGGAACACTATTGGACAGTGTAGCTACACTAATAGACAGTCTAGCTACACGAAAAGACAGTATATGAACACTAATAGACAGTGTAGCTACTCTAACAGACAGTTTAAGAAAATTAAAAGACAGTGTAGCTACATTGATAGACAATCTAGCTACACTAACGGACAGTCTAGGAACATCAATAGACAATGTAGCTACAATAATAGACAGTCTAGCTACACTAACAGACCGTCTATGAAAACTAATAGACAGTGTAGCTATATTGATACAAAATCTAGCTACACTAATAGACAGTCTAGGAACACTATTAGACAGTGTAGCTACACTAATAGACAGTCTATCTACACTAGCAGACAGTCTATGAACTCTAATAGACAGTGTAGCTAACTAATAGACCGTCGATGAAAACAAATAGACAGTGTAGCTACTCTAACAGACAGTATAAGAAAACTTATAGACAGTGTAGCTACATTGATAGACAATCTAGCTACACTAACGGACAGTCTAGGAACATAAATAGACAATGTAGCTACACTAGTAGACAGTCTAGCTACACAAACATACAGTATAGGAAAACTAATAGACAGTGATGCTATATTGATAGACAATCTAGCTACTCTAATAGACAGTCTAGCTACACTAATAGACAGTCTAGGAACACTAATAGGCAATGTAGCTACGCTAGTAGACAGTCTAGCTACACTAACAGACAGTATAGGAAAACTGATAGACAGTGTACCTATATCGATAGACAATCTAGCTACACTAATAGACAGTCTAAGAACACTATTAGACAGTGTAGCTACACTAATAGACAGTCTAGCTACACGAACAGACAGTATATGAACACTAATAGACAGTGTAGCTACTCTAACAGACAGTATAAGAAAATTAAAAGACAGTGTAGCTACATTGATAGACAATCTAGCTACACTAACGGACAGTCTAGGAACATCAATAGACAATGTAGCTACACTAGTAGACAGTCTAGCTACACTAACAGACCGTCTATGAAAACTAATAGACAGTGTAGCTATATTGATACACAATCTAGCTACACTAATAGACAGTCTAGGAACACTATTAGACAGTGTAGCTACACTAATAGACAGTCTATCTACACTAGTAGACAGTCTAGGAACACTATTAGACAATGTAGCTACACTAATAGACAGTCTAGGAACATTATTAGACAGTGTAGCTACACTAATAGACAACCTAGCTACACTAATAGACAGTCTAGAACACTATTAGACATTGTAGCTACACTAATAGACAGTCTAGCTACACTAACAGACAGTCTATGAACACTAAAAGACAGTGTAGCTACACTAATAGACAGAATAGGAACACTATTAGACAGTGTAGCTACACTAATAGACAATCTAGCTACACTAATAGACAGTCTAGGAACACTATAAGACAGTGTAGCTACATTAATAGACAGTGTAGCTACACTAACAGACAGTCTATGAACACTAATAGACAGTGTAGCTTCTCTAATAGACCGTCTATGAAAACAAATAGACAGTGTAGCTACATTGATAAACAATCTAGTTACGCTAACAGACAGTCTAGGAACCTTATTAGACAGTGTAGCTACACTAATAGACAGTCTAGGAACACTATTAGACAGTGTAGCTACTCTAATAGACAGTCTAGCTACACTAATAGACAGTCTAGGAACACTATTAGACAGTGTAGCTACACTAATAGACAGTCTAGCTACGCTAATAGACAGCCTATGAACTCTAATAGACAGTGTAGGTAACTAATAGACCGTCGATGAAAACAAATAGACAGTGTAGCTACTCTAACAGACAGTATAAGAAAACTTATAGACAGTGTAGCTACATTGATAGAAAATCTAGCTACACTAACGGACAGTCTAGCAACATCAATAGACAATGTAGCTACACTAGTAGACAGTCTAGCTACACTAACATACAGTATAGGAAAACTAATAGACAGTGTAGCTATATTGATAGACAATCTAGCTACTCTAATAGACAGTCTAGCTACACTAATAGACAGTCTAGGAACACTAATAGACAATGTAGCTACACTAGTAGACAGTCTAGCTACACTAACAGACAGTATAGGAAAACTAATAGACAGTGTAGCTATATTGATAGACAATCTAGCTACACTAATAGACAGTCTAGGAACACTATTAGACAGTGTAGCTACACTAATAGACAGTCTAGCTACACGAACAGACAGTATATGAACACTAATACACAGTGTAGCAATCTAACAGACAGTATAAGAAAAATGAAAGACAGTGTAGCTACATTGATAGACAATCTAGCTACACTAACGGACAGTCTAGGAACATCAATAGACAATGTAGCTACACTAGTAGACAGTCTAGCTACACTAACAGACCGTCTATGAAAACTAATAGACAGTGTAGCTATATTGATACACAATCTAGCTACACTAATAGACAGTCTAGGAACACTATTAAACAGTGTAGCTACACTAATAGACAGTCTAGGAACACTATTAGACAGTGTAGCTACACTAATAGACAATCTAGCTACACTAATAGACAGTCTAGGAACACTATAAGACAGTGTAGCTACACTAATAGACAGTCTAGCTACACTAACAGACAGTCTATGAACACTAATAGACAGTGTAGCTACACTAATAGACAGTCTAGCTACACTAATAGACAGTCTAGGAACACTATAAGACAGTATAGCTACACTAATAGACAATCTAGCTACAGTAATAGACAGTCTAGGAACACTATAAGACAGTGTAGCTACATTAATAGACAGTGTAGCTACACTAATAGACAGTCTATGAAAACTAATAGACAGTGTAGCTATATTGATACACAATCTAGCTACACTAATAGACAGTCTAGGAACACTATTAAACAGTGTAGCTACACTAAAAGACAGTCTTGCTACACTAGTAGACAGTCTAGGAACACTATTAGACAATGTAGCTACACTAGTAGACAGTCTAGCTACACTAAAAGACAGTCTATGAACTCTAATAGACAGTGTAGCTAACTAATAGACCGTCGATGAAAACAAATAGACAGTGTAGCTACTCTAACAGACAGTATAAGAAAACTTATAGACAGTGTAGCTACATTGAAATACAATCTAGCTACACTAACGGACAGTCTAGGAACATCAATAGACAATGAAGCTACACTAGTAGACAGTCTAGCTACACTTACATACAGTATAGGAAAACTAATAGACAGTGTAGCTATATTGATAGACAATCTAGCTACTCTAATAGACAGTCTAGCTACACTAATAGACAGTCTAGGAACACTAATAGACAATGTAGCTACACTAGTAGACAGTCTAGCTACACTAACAGACAGTATAGGAAAACTAAAAGACAGTGTAGCTATATTGATGGGCAATCTAGCTACACTAAAAGACAGTCTAGGAACACTATTGGACAGTGTAGCTACACTAATAGACAGTCTAGCTACACGAAAAGACAGTATATGAACACTAATAGACAGTGTAGCTACTCTAACAGACAGTTTAAGAAAATTAAAAGACAGTGTAGCTACATTGATAGACAATCTAGCTACACTAACGGACAGTCTAGGAACATCAAAAGACAATGTAGCTACAATAATAGACTGTCTAGCTACACTAACAGACCGTCTATGAAAACTAATAGACAGTGTAGCTATATTGATACAAAATCTAGCTACACTAATAGACAGTCTAGGAACACTATTAGACAGTGTAGCTACACTAATAGACAGTCTATCTATACTAGTAGACAGTCTAGGAACACTATTAGACAATGTAGCTACACTAATAGACAGTCTAGGAACACTATAAGACAGTCTAGGAACACTATTAGACAGTGTAGCTACACTAATAGACAATCTAGCTACACTAATAGACAGTCTAGGAACACTATTAGACAGTGTAGCTACACTAATAGACAGTCTAGCTACACTAATAGACAGTCTAGGAACACTATAAGACAGTGTAGCTACACTAATAGACAATCTAGCTACACTAAAAGACAGTCTAGGAACACTATAAGACAGTGTAGCTACATTAATAGACAGTGTAGCTACACTAACAGACAGTCTATGAACACTAATAGACAGTGTAGCTTCTCTAATAGACAGTCTATGAAAACAAATAGACAGTGTAGCTACATTGATAAAAAATCTAGTTACGCTAACAGACAGTCTAGGAACCTTATTAGACAGTGTAGCTACACTAATAGACAGTCTAGGAACACTATTAGACAGTGTAGCTACTCTAATAGACAGTCTAGCTACACTAATAGACAGTCTAGGAACACTATTAGACAGTGTAGCTACACTAATAGACAGTCTAGCTACACTAGTAGACAGTCTAGGAACACTATTAGATAATGTAGCTACACTAATAGACAGTCTAGGAACACTATTAGACAGTGTAGCTACACTAATAGACAACCTAGCTACACTAATAGACAGTCTAGGAACACTATTAGACAGTGTATCTACACTGATAGACAGTCTTGCTACACTAACAGACAGTATATGAACCCTAATAGACAGTGTAGCTACTCTAACAGACAGTATAAGAAAAATAATAGACAGTGTAGCTACATTGATAGACAATCTAGCTTCACTAACGGACAGTCTAGGAACATCAATAGACAATGTAGCTACACTAGTAGACAGTCTAGCTACACCAACAGACCGTCTATAAAAACTAATAGACAGTGTAGCTATATTGATTGACAATCTAGCTACACTAATTGACAGTCTAGGGACACTATTAGACGGTGTAGCTACTCTAATAGACAGTCAAGCTACACTAGTAGACAGTCTAGGAACACTATTAGACAGTGTAGCTACACTAATAGACAATCTAGCTACAATAATAGACAGTCTAGGAACACTATAAGACAGTGTAGCTACACTAATAGACAGTCTAGCTACACTAACAGACAGTCTATGAACACTAATAGACAGTGTAGCTACACTAATAGACAGTCTAGCTACACTAATAGACAGTCTAGGAACACTATAAGACAGTATAGCTACACTAATAGACAATCTAGCTACAGTAATAGACAGTCTAGGAACACTATAAGACAGTGCAGCTACATTAATAGACAGTGTAGCTACACTAATAGACAGTCTATGAAAACTAATAGACAGTGTAGCTATATTGATACACAATCTAGCTACACTAATAGACAGTCTAGGAACACTATTAAACAGTGTAGCTACACTAAAAGACAGTCTAGCTACACTAGTAGACAGTCTAGGAACACTATTAGACAATGTAGCTACACTAATAGACAGTCTAGCTACACTAAAAGACAGTCTATGAACTCTAATAGACAGTGTAGCTAACTAATAGACCGTCGATGAAAACAAATAGACAGTGTAGCTACTCTAACAGACAGTATAAGAAAACTTATAGACAGTGTAGCTGCATTGAAATACAATCTAGCTACACTAACGGACAGTCTAGGAACATCAATAGACAATGAAGCTACACTAGTAGACAGTCTAGCTACACTTACATACAGTATAGGAAAACTAATAGACAGTGTAGCTATATTGATAGACAATCTAGCTACTCTAATAGACAGTCTAGCTACACTAACAGACAGTCTAGGAACACTAATAGACAATGTAGCTACACTAGTAGACAGTCTAGCTACACTAACAGACAGTATAGGAAAACTAAAAGACAGTGTAGCTATATTGATGGGCAATCTAGCTACACTAATAGACAGTCTAGGAACACTATTGGACAGTGTAGCTACACTAATAGACAGTCTAGCTACACGAACAGACAGTATATGAACACTAATAGACAGTGTAGCTACTCTAACAGACAGTTTAAGAAAATTAAAAGACAGTGTAGCTACATTGATAGACAATCTAGCTACACTAACGGACAGTCTAGGAACATCAATAGACAATGTAGCTACACTAATAGACAGTCTAGCTACACTAACAGACCGTCTATGAAAACTAATAGACAGTGTAGCTATATTGATACAAAATCTAGCTACACTAATAGACAGTCCAGGAACACTATTAGACAGTGTAGCTACACTAATAGACAGTCTATCTACACTAGTAGAAAGTCTAGGAACACTATTAGACAATGTAGCTACACTAATAGACAGTCTAGCTACACTAATAGACAGTCTAGGAACACTATTAGACAGTGTAGCTACACTAAAAGACAATCTAGCTACACTAATAGACAGTCTATGAACACTATTAGACAGTGTAGCTACACTAATAGACAGTCTAGCTACACTAATAGACAGTCTAGGAACACTATAAGACAGTGTAGCTACACTAATAGACAGTCTAGCTACACTAATAGACAGTCTAGGAACACTATAAGTCAGTGTAGCTACATTAATAGACAGTGTAGCTACACTAACAGACAGTCTACGAACACTAATAGACAGTCTATCTACACTAGTAGACAGTCTAGGAACACTATTAGACAATGTAGCTACACTAATAGACAGTCTTGCTACACTAATAGACAGTCTAGGAACACTATTAGACAGTGTAGCTACACTAATAGACAATGTAGCTACACAAATAGACAGTCTAGGAACACTATTAGACAGTGTAGCTACACTAATAGACAGTCTAGCTACACTAACAGACAGTCTATGAACACTAAAAGACAGTGTAGCTACACTAATAGACAGTCTAGCTACACTAATAGACAGTCTAGGAACACTATAAGACAGTGTAGCTACACTAATATACAATCTAGCTACACTAATAGACAGTCTAGGAACACTATAAGACAGTCTAGGAACACTATTAGACAGTGTAGCTACACTAATAGACAATCTAGCTACACTAATAGACAGTCTAGGAACACTATTAGACAGTGTAGCTACACTAATAGACAGTCTAGCTACACTAATAGACAGTCTAGGAACACTATAAGACAGTGTAGCTACACTCATAGACAATCTAGCTACACTAAAAGACAGTCTAGGAACACTATAAGACAGTGTAGCTACATTAATAGACAGTGTAGCTACACTAACAGACAGTCTATGAACACTAATAGACAGTGTAGCTTCTCTAATAGACCGTCTATGAAAACAAATAGACAGTGTAGCTACACTAATAGACAGTCTAGGAACACTATTAGACAGTGTAGCTACACTAATAGACAGTCTAGCTACACTAATAGACAGTCTACGAACACTAATAGACAGTGTAGCTTCTCTAATAGACCGTCTCTGAAAACAAATAGACAGTGTAGCTACATTGATAAACAATCTAGTTACGCTAACAGACAGTCTAGGAACACTATTAGAGAGTGTAGCTACACTAATAGACAGTCTAGGAACACTATTAGACAGTGTAGCTACACTAATAGACAGTCTAGCTACCCTTATAGACAGTCTAGGAACACTATAAGACAGTGTAGCTACACTAGTAGACAGTCTAGCTACACTAACAGACAGTCTATGAACTGTAATAGACAGTGTAGCTAACTAAGAGACCGTCGATGAAAACAAATAGACAGTGTAGCTACTCTAACAGACAGTATAAGAAAACTTATAGACAGTGTAGCTACATTGATAGACAATCTAGCTACACTAACGGACAGTCTAGGAACATCAATAGACAATGTAACTACACTAGTAGACAGTATAGCTACACTTACATACAGTATAGGAAAACTAATAGACAGTGTAGCTATATTGATAGACAATCTAGCTACTCTAATAGACAATCTAGCTACACTAATAGACAGTATAGGAACACTAATAGGCCATGTAGCTACACTAGTAGACAGTCTAGCTACACTAAGACACAGTATAGGAAAACTAATAGACAGTGTACCTATATTGATAGACAATCTAGCTACACTAATAGACAGTCTAGGAACACTATTAGACAGTATATGAACACTAATAGACAGTGTAGCTACTCTAACAGACAGTATAAGAAAATTAAAAGACAGTGTAGCTACATTGATTGACAATCTAGCTACACTAACGGACAGTCTAGGAACATCAATAGACAATGTAGCTACACTAGTAGACAGTCTAGCTACACTAACAGACCGTCTATGAAAACTAATAGACAGTGTAGCTATATTGATACACAATCTAGCTACACTAATAGACAGTCTAGGAACACTATTAGACAGTGTAGCTACACTAATAGACAGTCTAGCTACACTAGTAGACAGTGTAGGAACACTATTAGACAATGTAGCTACACTAATAGACAGTCTAGGAACACTATTAGACAGTGTAGCTACACTAATAGACAACCTAGCTACACTAATACACAGTCTAGGAACACTATTAGACAGTGTAGCTACACTAATGGACAGTCTAGCTACACTAACAGACAGTCTATGAACACTAAAAGACAGTGTAGCTACACTAATAGACAGTCTAGCTACACTAATAGACAGTCTAGGAACACTATAAGACAGTGTAGCTACACTAATATACAATCTAGCTATACTAATAGACAGTCTAGGAACACTATAAGACAGTCTAGGAACACTATTAGACAGTGTAGCTACACTAATAGACAATCTAGCTACACTAATAGACAGTCTAGGAACACTATTAGACAGTGTAGCTACACTAATAGACAGTCTAGCTACACTAATAGACAGTCTAGGAACACTATAAGACAGTGTAGCTACACTAATAGACAATCTAGCTACACTAAAAGACAGTCTAGGAACACTATAAGACAGTGTAGCTACATTAATAGACAGTGTAGCTACACTAACAGACAGTCTATGAACACTAATAGACAGTGTAGCTCACTAATAGACCGTCTATGAAAACAAATAGACAGTGTAGCTACATTGATAAACAATCTAGTTACGCTAACAGACAGTCTAGGAACCTTATTAGACAGTGTAGCTACACTAATAGACAGTCTAGGAACACTATTAGACAGTGTAGCTACTCTAATAGACAGTCTAGCTACACTAATAGACAGTCTAGGAACACTATTAGACAGTGTAGCTACACTAATAGACAGTCTAGTTACACTAGTTGACAGTCTAGGAACACTATTAGACAATGTAGCTACACTAATAGACAGTCTAGGAACACTATTAGACAGTTTAGCTACACTAATAGACAACCTAGCTACACTAATAGACAGTCTAGGAACACTATTAGACAGTGTATCTACACTGATAGACAGTCTAGCTACACTAACAGACAGTATATGAACACTAATAGACAGTGTAGCTACTCTAACAGACAGTATAAGAAAAATAATAGACAGTGTAGCTACATTGATAGACAATCTAGCTTCACTAACGGACAGTCTAGGAACATCAATAGACAATGTAGCTACACTAGTAGACAGTCTAGCTACACTAACAGACCGTCTATGAAAACTAATAGACAGTGAAGCTATATTGATACACAATCTAGCTACACTAATAGACAGTCTAGGAACACTATTAGACAGTGTAGCTACACTAATAGACAGTCTAGCTACACTAGTAGACAGTGTAGGAACACTATTAGACAATGTAGCTACACTAATAGACAGTCTAGGAACACTATTAGACAGTGTAGATACACTAATAGACAACCTAGCTACACTAATAGACAGTCTAGGAACACTATTAGACAGTGTAGCTACACTAATAGACAGTCTAGCTACACTAACAGACAGTCTATGAACACTAAAAGACAGTGTAGCTACACTAATAGACAGTCTAGCTACACTAATAGACAGTCTAGGAACACTATAAGACAGTGTAGCTACTCTAACAGACAGTATAAGAAAAATAATAGACAGTGTAGCTACATTGATAGACAATCTAGCTTCACTAACGGACAGTCTAGGAACACCAATAGACAATGTAGCTACACTAGTAGACAGTCTAGCTACACTAACAGACCGTCTATAAAAACTAATAGACAGTGTAGCTATATTGATTGACAATCTAGCTACACTAATAGACAGTCTAATGACACTATTAGACGGTGTAGCTACTCTAATAGACAGTCTAGCTACACTAGTAGACAGTCTAGGAACACTATTAGACAGTGTAGCTACACTAATAGACAATCTAGTACCACTAATAGACAGTCTAGGAACACTATAAGACAGTGTAGCTACACTAATAGACAGTCTAGCTACACTAACAGACAGTCTATGAACACTAATAGACAGTGTAGCTACACTAATAGACAGTCTAGCTACACTAATAGACAGTCTAGGAACACTATAAGACAGTGTAGCTACACTAATAGACAATCTAGCTACAGTAATAGACAGTCTAGGAACACTATAAGACAGTGTAGCTACATTAATAGACAGTGTAGCTACACTAACAGACAGTCTAGGAACACTAATAGACAGTGTAGCTTCTCTAATAGACCGTCTATGAAAACAAATAGACAGTGTAGCTACATTGATAAACAATCTAGTTACGCTAACAGACAGTCTAGGAACACTATTAGACAGTGTAGCTACACTAATAGACAGTCTAGGAACACTATTAGACAGTGTAGCTACACTAATAGACAGTCTAGCTACACTAATAGACAGTCTAGGAACACTAAAAGA
The DNA here is from genome assembly GCA_964019695.1 of Loripinus fragilis. Lineage (NCBI taxonomy): Eukaryota > Metazoa > Mollusca > Bivalvia > Lucinida > Lucinidae > Loripinus > Loripinus fragilis. The sequence goes on along the minus strand of CAXHUL010000484.1, from coordinate 20,747 downwards.
CAGTGTAGCTACACTAGTAGACAGTCTAGCTACACTAATAGGCAGTCTAGGAACACTATTATACAGTGTAGCTACACTAGTAGACAGTCTAGCTACACTAACAGACAGTCTATGAACTGTAATAGACAGTGTAGCTAACTAATAGACCGTCGATGAAAACAAATAGACAGTGTAGCTACTCTAACAGACAGTATAAGAAAACTTATAGACAGTGTAGCTACATTGATAGACAATCTAGCTACACTAACGGACAGTCTAGAAACATCAATAGACAATGTAACTACACTAGTAGACAGTATAGCTACACTTACATACAGTATAGGAAAACTAATAGACAGTGTAGCTATATTGATAGACAATCTAGCTACTCTAATAGACAATCTAGCTACACTAATAGACAGTATAGGAACACTAATAGGCCATGTAGCTACACTAGTAGACAGTCTAGCTACACTAAGAGACAGTATAGGAAAACTAATAGACAGTGTACCTATATTGATAGACAATCTAGCTACACTAATAGACAGTCTAGGAACACTATTAGACAGTATATGAACACTAATAGACAGTGTAGCTACTCTAACAGACAGTATAAGAAAATTAAAAGACAGTGTAGCTACACTAATAGACAGTCTAGCTACACTAACAGACAGTCTATGAACACTAAAAGACAGTGTAGATACACTAATAGACAGTCTAGCTACACTAATAGACAGTCTAGGAACACTATAAGACAGTGTAGCTACACTAATATACAATCTAGCTACACTAATAGACAGTCTAGAAACACTATAAGACAGTCTAGGAACACTATTAGACAGTGTAGCTACACTAATAGACAATCTAGCTACACTAATAGACAGTCTAGGAACACTATTAGACAGTGTAGCTACACTAATAGACAGTCTAGCTACACTAATAGACAGTCTAGGAACACTATAAGACAGTGTAGCTACACTAATAGACAATCTAGCTACACTAAAAGACAGTCTAGGAACACTATAAGACAGTGTAGCTACATTAATAGACAGTGTAGCTACACTAACAGACAGTCTATGAACACTAATAGACAGTGTAGCTTCTCTAATAGACCGTCTATGAAAACAAATAAACAGTGTAGCTACATTGATAAACAATCTAGTTACGCTAACAGACAGTCTAGGAACCTTATTAGACAGTGTAGCTACACTAATAGACAGTCTAGGAACACTATTAGACAGTGTAGCTACTCTAATAGACAGTCTAGCTACACTAACAGACAGTCTATGAACTGTAATAGACAGTGTAGCTAACTAATAGACCGTCGATGAAAACAAATAGACAGTGTAGCTACTCTAACAGACAGTATAAGAAAACTTATAGACAGTGTAACTACATTGATAGACAATCTAGCTACACTAACGGACAGTCTAGGAACATCAATAGACAATGTAACTACACTAGTAGACAGTCTAGCTACACTTACATACAGTATAGGAAAACTAATAGACAGTGTAGCTATATTGATAGACAATCTAGCTACTCTAATAGACAGTCTAGCTACACTAATAGACAGTCTAGGAACACTAATAGGCAATGTAGCTACACTAGTAGACAGGCTAGCTACACTAAGAGACAGTATAGGAAAACTAATAGACAGTGTACCTATATTGATAGACAATCTAGCTACACTAATAGACAGTCTAGGAACACTATTAGACAGTGTAGCTACACTAATAGACAGTCTAGCTACACGAACAGACAGTATATGAACACTAATAGACAGTGTAGCTACTCTAACAGACAGTATAAGAAAATTAAAAGACAGTGTAGCTACATTGATAGACAATCTAGCTACACTAACGGACAGTCTAGGAACATCAATAGACAATGTAGCTACACTAGTAGACAGTCTAGCTACACTAACAGACAGTCTATGAAAACTAATAGACAGTGTAGCTATATTGATACACAATCTAGCTACACTAATAGACAGTCTAGGAACACTATTAGACAGTGTGGCTACACTAATAGACAGTCTAGCTACACTAGTAGACAGTCTAGGAACACTATTAGACAGTGTAGCTACACTAATAGACAATCTAGCTACACTAAAAGACAGTCTAGGAACACTATTAGACAGTGTAGCTACACTGATAGACAGTCAGCTACACTAACAGACAGTATATGAACACTAATAGACAGTGTAGCTACTCTAACATACAGTATAAGAAAACTAATAGACAGTGTAGCTACATTGATAGACAATCTGGCTTCACTAACGGACAGTCTATTAACATCAATAGACAATGTAGCTACACTAGTAGACAGTCTACCTACACTAACAGACCGTCTATGAAAACTAATAGACAGTGTAGCTATATTGATAGACAATCTAGCTACATTAATTGACAGTCTAGGAACACTATTAGACAGTGTAGCTACACTAATACCAGTCTAGCTACACTAACAGACAGTCTATGAACACTAATAGACAGTGTAGCTACACTAATAGACAGTCTAGCTACACTAATAGACAGTCTAGGAAGACTATTAGACAGTGTAGCTACACTAATAGACAATCTAGCTACACTAATAGACAGTCTAGGAACACTATAAGACAGTGTAGCTACATAAATAGACAGTCTAGCTACACTAACAGACAGTCTATGAAAACTAATAGACAGTGTAGCTTCTCTAATAGAACGATCTATGAAAACAAATAGACAGTGTAGCTACATTGATAAACAATCTTGTTACGCTAACAGACAGTCTAGGAACACTATTAGACAGTGTAGCTACACTAATAGACAGTCTAGGAACACTATTAGACAGTGTAGCTACTCTAATAGACAGTCTAGATACACTGATAGACAGTCTAGGAACACTATTAGACAGTGTAGTTACACTAATAGACTGTCTAGCAACACTAATAGACAGTCTAGGAACACTATAAGACAGTGTAGCTACACTAGTAGACAGTCTAGCTACACTAATAGACAGTCTAGAAACACTATTTGACAGTGTAGCTACACTAATAGACAGTCTAGCTACACGAACAGACAGTATATGAACACTATAAGACAGTGTAGCTACTATAACAGACAGTATAAGAAAATTAAAAGACAGTGTAGCTACATTGATAAACAATATAGCTACACTAACGGACAGTCTAGGAACATCAATAGACAATGTAGCTACACTAGTAGACAGTCTAGCTACACTAACAGACAGTCTATGAAAACTAATAGACAGTGTAGCTATATTGATACACAATCTAGCTACACTAATAGACAGACTAGGAACACTTTTAGACAGTGTAGCTACACTAATAGACAGTCTAGCTACACTAGTAGACAGTCTAGGAACACTTTTAGAAAGTGTAGCTACACTAATAGACAATGTAGCTACACTAATAGACAGTCTAGGAACACTATTAGACAATGTAGCTACACTAATAGACAACCTAGCTACACTAATAGACAGTCTAGGAACACTATTAGACAGTGTAAATACACTGATAGACAGTGCAGCTACACTTACAGACAGTATATGAACACTAATAGACAGTGTAGCTACTCTAACAGACAGTATTAGAAAACTAATAGACAGTGTAGCTACATTGATAGACAATCTAGCTTCACTAACGGACAGTCTAGGAACATCAATAGACAATGTAGCTACACTAGTAGACAGTCTAGCTACACTAACAGACCGTCTATGAAAACTAATAGACAGTGTAGCTATATTGATAGACAATCTAGCTACACTAATAGACAGTCTAGGAACACTATTAGACAGTGTAGCTACTCTAATAGACAGTCTAGCTACACTAGTAGACAGTCTAGGAACACTATTAGACAGTGTAGCTACACTAATAGACAATCTAGCTACACTAATAGACAGTCTAGGAACACTATAAGACAGTGTAGCTACACTAATAGACAGTCTAGCTACACTAACAGACAGTCAATGAACACTTATAGACAGTGTAGCTACACTAATAGACAGTCTAGCTACACTAATAGACAGTCTAGGAACACTATAAGACAGTGTAGCTACACTAATAGACAATCTAGCTACATTAATAGACAGTCTAGGAACACTATAAGACAGTGTAGCTACATTAATAGACAGTCCAGCTACACTAACAGACAGTCTATAACACTAATAGACAGTGTAGCTTCTCTAATAGACCGTCTATGAAAACAAATAGACAGTGTAGCTTCATTAATAAACAATCTAGTTACGCTAACAGACAGTCTAGGAACACTATTACACTGTGTAGCTAAACTAATAGACAGTCTAGGAACACTATTAGACAGTGTAGCTACTCTAATAGACAGTCTAGCTACACTAGTAGACAGTCTAGGAACACTATTAGACAGTGTAGCTACACTAATAGACAATCTAGCTACACTAATAGACAGTCTAGGAACTCTATAAGACAGTTTCGCTACACTTATAGACAGTCTAGCTACACTAAGGACAGTCTGTGAACACTAATAGACAGTGTAGCTACACTAATAGACAGCTAGCTACACTAATAGACAGTCTAGGAACACTATAAGACAGTGTAGCTACACTAATAGACAATCGAGCTACGTTAATAGACAGTCTAGGAACACTATAAGACAGTGTAGCTACATTAATAGACAGTCTAGATACACTACCAGACAGTCTATGAACACTAATAGACAGTGTAGCTTCTCTAATAGACCGTCTATGAAAACAAATACACAGTGTAGCTACATTGATAAACAATCTAGTTACGCTAACAGACAGTCTAGGAACACTATTAGACAGTGTAGCTACTCTAATAGAAGTCTAGCTACACTAATAGACAGTCTAGGAACACTATTAGACAGTGTAGCTACACTAATAGACAGTCTAGCTACACTAATAGACAGTCTAGGAACACTATAAGTCAGTGTGGCTACACTAGTAGACAGTCTAGCTACAGTAATAGACAGTCTAGGAACATTATTAGACAGTGTAGCTACACTAATAGACAGTCTAGCTACACTAACAGACAGTATAGGAAAACTAATAGACAGTGTAGCTATATTGATAGACAATCTAGCTACACTAATAGACAGTCTAGGAACACTATTAGACAGTGTAGCTACACTAATAGACAGTCTAGCTACACGAACAGACAGTTTATGAACACTAATAGACAGTGTAGCTACTCTAACAGACAGTATAAGAAAATTAAAAGACAGTGTAGCTACATTGATAGACAATCTAGCTACACTAACGGACAGTCTAGGAACATCAATAGACAATGTAGCTACACTAGTAGAAAGTCTAGCTACACTAACAGACCGTCTATGAAAACTAATAGACAGTGTAGCTATATTGATACACAATCTAGCTACACTTATAGACAGTCTAGGAACACTATTAGACAGTGTAGCTACACTAATAGACAGTCTAGCTACACTAGTAGACAGTCTAGGAACACTATTTGACAGTGTAGCTACACTGATAGACAGTCTAGCTATACTAACAGACAGTATATGAACACTAATAGACAGTGTAGCTACTCTAACAGACAGTATAAGATAACTAATAGACAGTGTAGCTACATAGATAGACAATCTGGCTTCACTAACGGACAGTCTATTGACATCAATAGACAATGTAGCTACACTAGTAGACAGTCTACCTACACTAACAGACCGTCTATGAAAACTAATAGACAGTGTAGCTATATTGATAGACAATCTAGCTACACTAATTGACAGTCTAGGAACACTATTAGACAGTGTAGCGACACTAATAGACAGTCTAGCTACACTAACAGACAGTCTATGAACACTAATAGACAGTGTAGCTACACTAATAGACAGTCTAGCTACACTAATAGACAGTCTAGGAAGACTATAAGACAGTGTAGCTACACTAATAGTCAATCTAGCTACACTAATAGACAGTCTAGGAACACTATAAGACAGTGTAGCTACATTAATAGACAGTCTAGCTACACTAACAGACAGTCTATGAACACTAATAGACAGTGTAGCTTCTCTAATAGACCGATCTATGAAAACAAATAGACACTGTAGCTACATTGATAAACAATCTAGTTACGCTAACAGACAGTCTAGGAACACTATTAGACAGTGTAGCTACACTAATAGACAGTCTAGGAACACTATTAGACAGTGTAGCTACTCTAATAGACAGTCTAGCTACACTGATAGACAGTCTAGGAACACTATTAGACAGTGTAGTTACACTAATAGACTGTCTAGCTACACTAATAGACAGTCTAGGAACACTATAAGACAGTGTAGCTACACTAGTAGACAGTCTAGCTACACTAATAGACAGTCTAGGAACACTATTAGACAGTGTAGCTACACTAATAGATAGTCTAGCTACACTAACAGACAGTCTATGAACTCTAATAGACAGTGTAGCTAACTAATAGACCGTCGATGAAAACAAATAGACAGTGTTCTACTCTAACAGACAGTATAAGAAAACTTATAGACAGTGTAGCTACATTGATAGACAATCTAGCTACACTAACGGACAGTCTAGGAACATCAATAGACAATGTAGCTACAATAGTAGACAGTCTAGCTACACTAACATACAGTATAGGAAAACTAATAGACAGTGTAGCTATATTGATAGACAATCTAGCTACTCTAATAGACAGTCTAGCTACACTAAAAGACAGTCTAGGAACACTAACAGAAAGTATAGGAAAACTAATAGACAGTGTAGCTATATTGATAGACAATCTAGCTACACTAATAGACAGTCTAGGAACACTATTAGACAGTGTAGCTACACTAATAGACAGTCTAGCTACACGAACAGACAGTATATGAACACTAATAGACAGTGTAGCTACTCTAACAGACAGTATAAGAAAATTAAAAGACAGTGTAGCTACATTGATAGACAATCTAGCTACACTAACGGACAGTCTAGGAACATCAATAGACAATGTAACTACACTAGTAGACAGTCTAACTTCACTAACAGACCGTCTATGAAAACTAATAGACAGTGTAGCTATACTAATAGACAGTCTAGCTACACTAGTAGACAGTCTAGGAACACTATAATACAGTGTAGCTACACTAATAGACAGTGTAGCTACTCTAACAGACAGTATAAGAAAATTAAAAGACAGTGTAGCTACATTGATAGACAATCTAGCTACACTAACGGACAGTCTAGGAACATCAATAGACAATGCAGCTACACTAGTAGACAGTCTAACTTCACTAACAGACCGTCTATGAAAACTAATAGACAGTGTAGCTATACTGATACAAAATCTAGCTGCACTAATAGACAGTCTAGCTACACTAATAGACAGTCTAGGAACACTATAAGTCAGTGTAGCTACATTAATAGACAGTGTAGCTACACTAACAGACAGTCTACGAACACTAATAGACAGTGTAGCTTCTCTAATAGACCGTCTATGAAAACAAATAGACAGTGTAGCTACATTGATAAACAATCTAGTTACGCTAACAGACAGTCTAGGAACACTATTAGACAGTGTAGCTACACTAATAGACAGTCTAGGAACACTATTAGACAGTGTAGCTACACTAATAGACAGACTAGCTACACTAATAGACAGTCTAGGAACACTATAAGACTGTGTAGCTACACTAGTAGACAGTGTAGCTACACTTATAGACAATCCAGCTACGTTAATAGACAGTCTAGGAACACTATAAGACAGTGTAGCTACATTAATAGACAGTCTAGATACACTACCAGACAGTCTATGAACACTAATAGACAGTGTAGCTTCTCTAATAGACCGTCTATGAAAACTAATACACAGTGTAGCTACATTGATAAACAATCTAGTTACGCTAACAGACAGTCTAGGAACACTATTAGACAGTGTAGCTACTCTAATAGAAGTCTAGCTACACTAATAGACAGTCTAGGAACACTATTAGACAGTGTAGCTACACTAATAGACATTCTAGCTACACTAATAGACAGTCTAGGAACACTATAAGTCAGTGTAGCTACACTAGTAGACAGTCTAGCTACACTAATAGACAGTCTAGGAACACTATTAGACAGTGTAGCTACACTTAAAGACAGTCTAGCTACACTAACAGAAAGTATAGGAAAACTAATAGACAGTGTAGCTATATTGATAGACAATCTAGCTACACTAATAGACAGTCTAGGAACACTATTAGACAGTGTAGCTACACTAATAGACAGTCTAGCTACACGAACAGACAGTATATGAACACTAATAGACAGTGTAGCTACTCTAACAGACAGTATAAGAAAATTAAAAGACAGTGTAGCTACATTGATAGACAATCTAGCTACACTAACGGACAGTCTAGGAACATCAATAGACAATGTAACTACACTAGTAGACAGTCTAGCTACACTAACAGACCGTCTAAGAAAACTAAAAGACAGTGTAGCTATATTGATACACAATCTAGCTACACTAATAGACAGTCTAGGAACACTATTAGACAGTGTAGCTACACTAATAGACAGTCTAGCTACACTAGTAGACAGTCTAGGAACACTATTAGACAGTGTAGCTACACTAAAAGACAATCTAGCTACACTAAAAGACAGTCTAGGAACACTATTAGACAGTGTAGCTACACTGATAGACAGTCTAGCTACACTAACAGACAGTATAGGAAAACTAATAGACAGTGTAGCTATATTGATACACAATCTAGCTACACTAATAGACAGTCTAGGAACACTATTAGACAGTGTAGCTACACTAATTGACAGTCTAGCTACACTAAAAGACAGTCTAGGAACACTATTAGACAGTGTAGCTACACTAATAGAAAATCTAGCTACACTAATAGACAGTCTAGGAACACTATTAGACAGTGTAGCTACACTGATAGACAGTCTAGCTACACTAACAGACAGTATATGAACACTAATAGACAGTGTAGCTACTCTAACAGACAGTATAAGAAAACTAATAGACAGTGTAGCTACATTGATACACAATCTAGCTACACTAATAGACAGTCTAGGAACACTAATAGACAATGTAGCTACACTAGTAGACAGTCAAGCTACACTAACAGACAGTATAGGAAAACTAATAGACAGTGTAGCTATATTGATACACAATCTAGCTACACTAATAGACAGTCTAGGAACACTATTAGACAGTGTAGCTACACTAATTGACAGTCTAGCTACACTAAAAGACAGTCTAGGAACACTATTAGACAGTGTAGCTACACTAATAGAAAATCTAGCTACACTAATAGACAGTGTAGGAACACTATTAGACAGTGTAGCTACACTGATAGACAGTCTAGCTACACTAACAGACAGTATATGAACACTAATAGACAGTGTAGCTACTCTAACAGATAGTATAAGAAAACTAATAGACAGTGTACCTATATTGATACACAATCTAGCTACACTAATAGACAGTCTAGGAACACTATTAGACAGTGTAGCTACACTAATTGACAGTCTAGCTACACTAGTAGACAGTCTAGGAACACTATTAGACAGTGTAGCTACACTAATAGACAGTCTAGCTACACTAAAAGACAGTCTAGGAACACTATTAGACAGTGTAGCTACACTAATAGAAAATCTAGCTACACTAATAGACAGTCTAGGAACACTATTAGACAGTGTAGCTACACTGATAGACAGTCCAGCTACACTAACAGACAGTATATGAACACTAATAGACAGTGTAGCTACTCTAACAGACAGTATAAGAAAACTAATAGACAGTGTAGCTACATTGATAGACAATCTAGCTTCACTAAATGACAGTCTAGGAATATCAATAGACTATGTAGCTACACTAGTAGTCAGTCTAGCTACACTAACAGATTGTCTATGAAAACTAATAGACAGTGTAGCTATACTGATAGACAATCTAGCTACACTAATAGACTGTCTAGGAACACTATTAGACAGTGTAGCTACACTAATAGACAGTCTAGCTACACGAACAGACAGTATATGAACACTAATAGACAGTGTAGCTACTCTAACAGACAGTATAAGAAAATTAAAAGACAGTGTAGCTACATTGATAGACAATCTAGTTACACTAACGGACAGTCTAGGAACATCAATAGACAATGCAGCTACACTAGTAGACAGTCTAACTTCACTAACAGACCGTCTATGAAAACTAATAGACAGTGTAGCTATACTGATACAAAATCTAGCTGCACTAATAGACAGTCTAGCTACACTAATAGACAGTCTAGGAACACTATAAGTCAGTGTAGCTACATTAATAGACAGTGTAGCTACACTAACAGACAGTCTACGAACACTAATAGACAGTGTAGCTTCTCTAATAGACCGTCTATGAAAACAAATAGACAGTGTAGCTACATTGATAAACAATCTAGTTACGCTAACAGACAGTCTAGGAACACTATTAGACAGTGTAGCTACACTAATAGACAGTCTAGGAACACTATTAGACAGTGTAGCTTCACTAATAGACAGACTAGCTACACTAATAGACAGTCTAGGAACACTATAAGACTGTGTAGCTACACTAGTAGACAGTGTAGCTACACTTATAGACAATCCAGCTACGTTAATAGACAGTCTAGGAACACTATAAGACAGTGTAGCTACATTAATAGACAGTCTAGATACACTACCAGACAGTCTATGAACACTAATAGACAGTGTAGCTTCTCTAATAGACCGTCTATGAAAACTAATACACAGTGTAGCTACATTGATAAACAATCTAGTTACGCTAACAGACAGTCTAGGAACACTATTAGACAGTGTAGCTACTCTAATAGAAGTCTAGCTACACTAATAGACAGTCTAGGAACACTATTAGACAGTGTAGCTACACTAATAGACATTCTAGCTACACTAATAGACAGTCTAGGAACACTATAAGTCAGTGTAGCTACACTAGTAGACAGTCTAGCTACACTAATAGACAGTCTAGGAACACTATTAGACAGTGTAGCTACACTTAAAGACAGTCTAGCTACACTAACAGAAAGTATAGGAAAACTAATAGACAGTGTAGCTATATTGATAGACAATCTAGCTACACTAATAGACAGTCTAGGAACACTATTAGACAGTGTAGCTACACTAATAGACAGTCTAGCTACACGAACAGACAGTATATGAACACTAATAGACAGTGTAGCTACTCTAACAGACAGTATAAGAAAATTAAAAGACAGTGTAGCTACATTGATAGACAATCTAGCTACACTAACGGACAGTCTAGGAACATCAATAGACAATGTAACTACACTAGTAGACAGCCTAGCTACACTAACAGACCGTCTATGAAAACTAAAAGACAGTGTAGCTATATTGATACACAATCTAGCTACACTAATAGACAGTCTAGGAACACTATTAGACAGTGTAGCTACACTAATAGACAGTCTAGCTACACTAGTAGACAGTCTAGGAACACTATTAGACAGTGTAGCTACACTAAAAGACAATCTAGCTACACTAAAAGACAGTCTAGGAACACTATTAGACAGTGTAGCTACACTGATAGACAGTCTAGCTACACTAACAGACAGTATAGGAAAACTAATAGACAGTGTAGCTATATTGATACACAATCTAGCTACACTAATAGACAGTCTAGGAACACTATTAGACAGTGTAGCTACACTAATTGACAGTCTAGCTACACTAAAAGACAGTCTAGGAACACTATTAGACAGTGTAGCTACACTAATAGAAAATCTAGCTACACTAATAGACAGTCTAGGAACACTATTAGACAGTGTAGCTACACTGATAGACAGTCTAGCTACACTAACAGACAGTATATGAACACTAATAGACAGTGTAGCTACTCTAACAGACAGTATAAGAAAACTAATAGACAGTGTAGCTACATTGATACACAATCTAGCTACACTAATAGACAGTCTAGGAACACTAATAGACAATGTAGCTACACTAGTAGACAGTCAAGCTACACTAACAGACAGTATAGGAAAACTAATAGACAGTGTAGCTATATTGATACACAATCTAGCTACACTAATAGACAGTCTAGGAACACTATTAGACAGTGTAGCTACACTAATTGACAGTCTAGCTACACTAAAAGACAGTCTAGGAACACTATTAGACAGTGTAGCTACACTAATAGAAAATCTAGCTACACTAATAGACAGTGTAGGAACACTATTAGACAGTGTAGCTACACTGATAGACAGTCTAGCTACACTAACAGACAGTATATGAACACTAATAGACAGTGTAGCTACTCTAACAGATAGTATAAGAAAACTAATAGACAGTGTAGCTATATTGATACACAATCTAGCTACACTAATAGACAGTCTAGGAACACTATTAGACAGTGTAGCTACACTAATTGACAGTCTAGCTACACTAGTAGACAGTCTAGGAACACTATTAGACAGTGTAGCTACACTAATAGACAGTCTAGCTACACTAAAAGACAGTCTAGGAACACTATTAGACAGTGTAGCTACACTAATAGAAAATCTAGCTACACTAATAGACAGTCTAGGAACACTATTAGACAGTGTAGCTACACTGATAGACAGTCCAGCTACACTAACAGACAGTATATGAACACTAATAGACAGTGTAGCTACTCTAACAGACAGTATAAGAAAACTAATAGACAGTGTAGCTACATTGATAGACATTCTAGCTTCACTAAATGACAGTCTAGGAATATCAATAGACTATGTAGCTACACTAGTAGTCAGTCTAGCTACACTAACAGATTGTCTATGAAAACTAATAGACAGTGTAGCTATACTGATAGACAATCTAGCTACACTAATAGACTGTCTAGGAACACTATTAGACAGTGTAGCTACACTAATAGACAGTCTAGCTACACGAACAGACACTATATGAACACTAATAGACAGTGTAGCTACTCTAACAGACAGTATAAGAAAATTAAAAGACAGTGTAGCTACATTGATAGACAATCTAGTTACACTAACGGACAGTCTAGGAACATCAATAGACAATGCAGCTACACTAGTAGACAGTCTAGCTACACTAACAGACCGTCTATGAAAACTAATAGACAGTGTAGCTATATTGATACACAATCTAGCTGCACTAAAAGAAAGTCTAGGAACGCTATTAGACAGTGTAGCTACACAAATGGACAGTCTAGCTACACTAGTAGACAGTCTAGGAACACTATTAGACAGTGTAGCTACACTAATAGACAGTCTAGCTACACTAATAGACAGTCTAGGAACACTATTAGACAGTGTAGCTACACTAATAGACAATCTAGCTACACTAATAGACAGTGTAGGAACACTATTAGACAGTGTAGCTACACTGATAGACAGTCTAGCTGCACTAACAGACAGTATATGAACGCTAAAAGACAGTCTAGCTACACTAACAGACAGTCTATGAACTCTAATAGACAGTGTAGCTAAATAATGGACCGTCGATGAAAACAAATAGACAGAGTAGCTACTCTAACAGACAGTATAAGAAAACTAATAGACAGTGTAGCTACATTGATAGACAATCTAGCTACACTAACGGACAGTTTAGAAACATCAATAGACAATGTAGCTACACTAGTACACAGTCTTGCTACTCTAACATACAGTATAGAAAAACTTATAGACAGTGTAGCTATTATTGATAGACTATTAGTGTAGCTAGACTGTCTATATTGATTGTCTTATTGATAATCTAGCTACTCTAATAGACAGTTAAGCTACACTAATAGACAGTCTAGGAACACTAATAGACAATGTAGCTACACTAGTAGACAGTCTATCTACACTAGTAGACAGTAAAGGAAAACTTATAGAAAGTGTAGCTATATTGATAGACAATCTAGCTACACTAATAGACAGTCTAGCTACACGAACAGACAGTATATGAACACTAATAGACAGGTTAGCTACTCTAACAGACAGTATAAGAAAATTAAAAGACAGTGTAGCTACATTGATAGACAATCTAGCTACACTAACGGACAGTCTAGGAACATCAATAGACAATGTAGCTACACTAGTAGACAGTCTAGCTACACTAACAGACCGTCTATGAAAACTAATACACAGTGTAGCTATATTGATACACAATCTAGCTACACTAATAGACAGTCTAAGAACACTAATAGACAGTGTAGCTACACTAATAGACAGTCTAGCTACACTAGTAGACAGTCTAGGAACACTATTAGACAGTGTAGCTACACTAATAGACAGTCTAGCTACACTAATAGACAGTCTAGGAACACTATTAGACAGTGTAGCTACACTAATAGACAATCTAGCTACACTGATAGACAGTCTAGCTACACTAACAAACATTATATGAACACTAATAGACAGTGTAGCTACTCTAACAGACAGTTAAAGAAATCTAATAGACAGTGTAGCTACATTGATAGACAATCTAGCTTCATTAACGGACAGTCTAGGAACATCAATAGACAATGTAGCTACACTAGAAGACAGTCTAGCTACACTAACAGACCGTCTATGAAAACTAATAGACAGTGTAGCTATATTGATAGACAATCTAGCTACACTAATAGACAGTCTAGGAACACTATTAGACAGTGTAGCTACTCTAATAGACAGTCTAGCTACACTAGTAGACAGTCTAGGAACACTATTAGACAGTGTAGCTACACTAATAGACAGTCTAGCTACACTAATAGACAGTCTAGGAACACTATAAGACAGTGTAGCTACACTAATAGACAATCTAGCTACACTAATAGACAGTCTAGGAACACTATAAGACAGTGTAGCTACATTTATAGACAGTCTAGCTACACTAACAGACAGTCTAGGAACACTATTAGACAGTGTAGGTAGACTAATAGACAGTCTAGGAACACTATTAGACAGTGTAGCTACTCTAATAGACATTCTAGCTACACTAATAGACAGTCTAGGAACGCTATTAGACAGTGTAGCTACACTAATAGACAATCTAGCTACACTAATAGACAGTCTAGGAACACTATAAGACAGTTTAGCTACACTAGTGGACTGTCTAGCTACACTAATAGACAGTCTAGGAACACTATAAGACAGTGTAGCTACACTAGTAGACAGTCTAGCTACATTAACAGACAGTCTATGAACTCTAATAGACAGTGTAGCTAACTAATAGACCGTCGATGAAAATAAATAGACAGTGTAGCTACTGTAACAGACAGTATAAGAAAACTAATAGACAGTGTAGCTACAT
Source organism: Loripinus fragilis (assembly GCA_964019695.1). Lineage (NCBI taxonomy): Eukaryota > Metazoa > Mollusca > Bivalvia > Lucinida > Lucinidae > Loripinus > Loripinus fragilis. The sequence goes on along the minus strand of CAXHUL010000484.1, from coordinate 5,540 downwards.
TGATAGACAATCTAGCTACACTAAGGGACAGTCTAGGAACATCAATAGACAATGTAGCTACACTAGTAGACAGTCTAATTACACTAACTTACAGTATAGGAAAACTAATAGACAGTGTAGCTATATTGATAGACAATCTAGCTACTCTAATAGACAGTCTAGCTACACTAGTAGACAGTCTAGGAACACTATTTGACAGTGTAGCTACACTAATAGACAATCTAGCTACACTAATAGACAGTCTAGGAACTCTATAAGACAGTGTCGCTACACTTATAGACAGTCTAGCTACACTAAGGGACAGTCTAGGAACATCAATAGACAATGTAGCTACACTAGTAGACAGTCTAATTACACTAACTTACAGTATAGGAAAACTAATAGACAGTGTAGCTATATTGATAGACAATCTAGCTACTCTAATAGACAGTCTAGCTACACTAATAGACAGTCTAGGAACACTAATAGACAATGTAGCTACACTAGTAGACAATCTAGCTACACTAACGGACAGTATAGGAAAACTTATAGACAGTGTAGCTATATTGATAGACAATCTAGCTACATTAATAGACAGTGTAGGAACACTATTAGACAGTGAAGCTACACTAATAGACAGTCTAGCTAAACGAACAGACAGTATATGAACACTAATAGACAGTGTAGCTACTCTAACAGACAGTATAAGAAAATTAAAAGACAGTGTAGCTACATTGATAGACAATCTAGCTACACTAACGGACAGTCTAGGAACATCAATAGACAATGCAGCTACACTAGAAGACAGTCTTGCTACACTAACAGACCGTCTATGAAAACTAATAGACAGTGTAGCTATATTCATACACAATCTAGCTGCACTAATAGAAAGTCTAGGGACGCTATTAGACAGTGTAGCTACACAAATGGACAGTCTAGCTACGCTAGTAGACAGTCTAGGAACACTATTGACAGTGTAGCTACACTAATAGACAGTCTAGCTACACTAATAGAAAGTCTAGGAACACTATTAGACAGTGTAGCTACAATAATAGACAATCTAGCTACACTAATAGACAGTGTAGGAACACTATTAGACAGTGTAGCTACACTAATAGACAGTCTAGCTACACTAACAGACAGTCTATGAACTCTAATAGACAGTGTAGCTAACTAATAGACCGTCGATGAAAACAAATAGACAGTGTAGCTACTCTAACAAACAGTATAAGAAAACTAACAGACAGTGTATCTACATTGATAGACAATCTAGCTACACTAACGGACAGTCTAGGAACATCAATAGACAATGTAGCTACACTAGTAGACAGTCTAGCTACACTAACATACAGTATAGGAAAACTAATAGATAGTGTAGCTATATTGATAGACAATCTAGCTACTCTAATAGACAGTGTAGCTACACTAATAGACAGTCTAGGAACACAAATAGACAATGTAGCTACACTAGTAGACAGTCTAGCTACACTAACAGACAGTATAGGAAAACTAATAGACAGTGTAGCTATATTGATAGACAATCTAGCTACACTAATAGACAGTCTAGGAACACTATTAGACAGTGTAGCTACACTAATAGGCAGTGTATCTACACGAACAGACAGTATATGAACACTTATAGACATTGTAGCTACTCTTACAGACAGTATAAGAAAATTAAAAGACAGTGTAGCAACATTGATAGACAATCTAGCTACACTAACGGACAGTCTAGGAACATCAATAGACAATGTAGCTACACTAGTAGACAGTCTAGCTACACTAACAGACCGTCTATGAAAACTAATAGACAGTGTAGCTATATTGATACACAATCTAGCTACACTAATAGACAGTCTAGGAACACTATTAGACAGTGTAGCTACACTAATAGACAGTCTAGCTACACTAGTAGACAGTCTAGGAACACTATTAGACAGTGTAGCTACACTAATAGAAAATCTAGCTACATTAAAAGACAGTCTAGGAACACTATTAAACAGTGTAGCTACACTGATAGACAGTCTAGCTACACTAACAGACAGTATATGAACACTTATAGACAGTGTAGCTACTCTAACAGACAGTATAAGAAAACTAATAGACAGTGTAGCTATATTGATAGACAATCTAGCTTCACTAACGGACAGTCCAGGAACATCAATAGACAATGTAGCTACACTAGCAGACAGTCTAGCTACACTAACAGACAGTCTATGAACACTTATAGACAGTTTAGCTTCTCTAATAGACCGTCTATGAAAACAATTAGACAGTGTACCTACATTGATAAACAATCTAGTTACGCTAACAGACAGTCTAGGAACACTATTAGACAGTGTAGCTACACTAATAGACAGTCTAGGAACACTATTAGACAGTGTAGCTACTCTAATAGACAGTCTAGCTACACTCATAGACAGTCTAGGAACACTATTAGACAGTGTAGCTACTCTAATAGATAGTCTTGCTACACTAATAGACAGTCTAGGTACACTATAAGACAGTGTAGCTACACTAGTAGACAGTCTAGCTACAGTAATAGACAGTCTAGGAACACTATTAGACAGTGTAGCTACACTAATAGACAGTCTAGCTACACTAACAGACAGTCTATGAACTCAAATAGACAGTGTAGCTAACTAATAGACCGTCGATGAAAACAAATAGACAGTGTAGCTACTCTAAAAGACAGTATAAGAAAACTTATAGACAGTGTAGCTACATTGATAGACAATCTAGCTACACTAACGGACAGTCTAGGAACATCAATAGACAATGTAGCTACACTAGTAGACAGTCTAGCTATACTAACATACAGTATAGGAAAACTAATAGACAGTGTAGCTATATTGATAGACAATCTAGCTACTCTAATAGATAGTCTAGCTACACTAAAAGACAGTCTAGGAACACTAATAGACAGTGTAGCTACACTAATAGACAGTCTAGCTACACTAGTAGACAGTCTAGGAACACTATTAGACAGTGTAGCTGCACTAACAGACAGTCTAGCTACACTAATAGACAGTCTAGGAACACTATTTGACAGTGTAGCTACACTAATAGACAGTCTAGCTACACGAACAGACAGTATATGAACACTAATAGACAGTGTAGCTACTCTAACAGACAGTATAAGAAAATTAAAAGACAGTGTAGCTACATTGATAGACAATCTAGCTACACTAACGGACAGTCTAGGAACATAAATAGACAATGTAGCTACACTAGTAGACAGTCTAGCTACACTAACAGACCGTCTATGAAAACTAATAGACAGTGTAGCTATATTGATAGACAATCTAGCTACACTAATAGACAGTCTAGGAATACTATTAGACAGTGTAGCTACTCTAATAGACAGTCTAGCTACACTAGTAGACAGTCTAGGAACACTATAAGACAGTGTAGCTACACTAATAGACAATCTAGCTACACTAATAGACAGTCTAGGAACACTATATGACAGTGTAGCTACACTAATAGACAGTCTAGCTACACTAAGGACAGTCTGTGAACACTTATAGACAGTGTAGCTACACTAATAGACAGTCTAGGAACACTATAAGACAGTGTAGCTACACTAATAGACAGTCTAGCTACACAAACAGACAGTCAATGAACACTAATACACAGTGTAGCTACACTAATAGACAGTCTAGCTACACTAATAGACAGTCTAGGAACACTATAAGACAGTGTAGCTACACTAATAGACAATCTAGCTACACTAACAGACAGTCTATAACACTAATAGACAGTGTAGCTTCTCTAATAGACCGTCTATGAAAACAAATAGACAGTGTAGCTTCATTGATAAACAATCTAGTTACGCTAACAGACAGTCTAGAAACACTATAAGACTGTGTAGCTACACTAATAGACAGTCTAGGAACACTATTAGACAGTGTAGCTACTCTAATAGACAGTCTAGCTACACTAGTAGACAGTCTTGGAACACTATTAGACAGTGTAGCTACACTAATAGACAATCTAGCTACTCTAATAGACAGTCTAGGAACTCTATAAGACAGTGTCGCTACACTAATAGACAGTCTAGCTACACTAAGGACAGTCTGTGAACACTAATAGACAGTGTAGCTACACTAATAGACAGTCTAGCTACACTAATAGACTGTCTAGGAGCACTATAAGACAGTGTAGCTACACTAATAGACAATCCAGCTACGTTAATAGACAGTCTAGGAACACTATAAGACAGTGTAGCTACATTAATAGACAGTCTAGCTAAACTACCATACAGTCTATGAACACTAATAGACAGTGTAGCTTCTCTAATAGACCGTCCCTGAAAACAAATACACAGTGTAGCTACATTGATAAACAATCTAGTTACGCTAACAGACAGTCTAGGAACACTATTAGACAGTGTAGCTACTCTAATAGAAGTCTAGCTACACTAATAGACAGTCTAGGAACACTATTAGACAGTGTAGCTACACTAATAGACAGTCTAGCTACACTAATAGACAGTCTAGGAACACTATAAGACAGTGTAGCTACACTAGTAGACAGTCTAGCTACACTAATAGACAGTCTAGGAACACTATTGGACAGTGTAGCTACACTAATAGACAGTCTAGCTACACTAACAGACAGTCTATGAACTCTAATAGACAGTGTAGCTACACTAGTAGACAGTCTAGCTACACTAACAGACAGTATAGGAAAACTAATAGACAGTGTAGCTACATTGATGGACAATCTAGCTACACTAATAGACAGTCTAGGATCACTATTAGACAGTGTAGCTACACTAATAGACAGTCTAGCTACACGAACAGACAGTATATGAACACTAATAGACAGTGTAGCTACACTAATAAACAGTCTAGCTACACTAATAGGCAGTCTAGGAAGACTATAAGACAGTGTAGCTACACTAATAGACAATCTAGCTACACTAATAGACAGTCTAGGAACACTATAAGACAGTGTAGCTACATTAATAGACAGTCTAGCTACACTAACAGACAGTCTATTAACATCAATAGACAATGTAGCTACACTAGTAGACAGTCTACCTACACTAACAGACCGTCTATGAAAACTAATAGACAGTGTAGCTATATTGATAGACAATCTAGCTACACTAATTGACAGTCTAGGAACACTATTAGACAGTGTAGCGACACTAATAGACAGTCTAGCTACACTAACAGACAGAGTATGAACACTAATAGACAGTGTAGCTACACTAATAGACAGTCTAGCTACACTAATAGACAGTCTAGGAACACTACTAGACAGTGTAGCTATATTGATAGACAATCTGGCTTCACTAACGGACAGTCTATTAACATCAATAGACAATGTAGCTACACTAGTAGACAGTCTACCTACACTAACAGACCGTTTATGAAAACTAATAGACAGTGTAGCTATATTGATAGACAATCTAGCTACACTAATTGACAGTCTAGGAACACTATTAGACAGTGAAGCGACACTAATAGACAGTCTAGCTACACTAACAGACAGTCTATGAACACTAATAGACAGTGTAGCTACACTAATAGACAGTCTAGCTCCACTAA
>CAXHUL010000480.1:28336-78071 GCA_964019695.1 Loripinus fragilis | reverse complement strand
TGTGAGTTTGATTCCTGCCCAGTCCCATACGTTCGTGGAGATTGATCATGAAATAGTTTCTACAGTCATTCTCCTCTTTCCCTTGATTCAAGAAGGGTCGGTGTCAGTTTCAAGCGAAAGCATGTGCACAAAGTACTGGTTACTGCTTAGTCAAGCCTGTCCAGGAAAAAATGTGGTCAGGTTAACTGACCGTCTCGACATGACCATAGCTGTTGACTGGGATGTAAAACAACAAACCAAACCAAACCAAAAATGTATTAAGGTAGCCTTTTCTTCACATTGTTTTACTAAATTATCACATTTCTGTTTAGGATGCCAAATCACATCCAGCTTTTCGTGGAGGCCCAGATGGGGACAAAAAGGAGCACCAGCAAACCAGGCAACAGGAGGGGCCAGAGGAGAGGGGACAACCAAAGAAGACCGGAAAGAACAGAGACGGAAGAAGGCTGCTTGTGAGTTTTCAGGATTATTCCTGAATTCAGGATTTTGAGGCTGACTTCCCACAGAAAGTCAGCCTCAAAATGCTGAATTAGGGAAACCACAATAGCTTCTCTGATTTATTTTTAGTCTTTCTAATATAAGGACAATTGACCATTTAAACTCGAAATTGAGAATATTCAGTGGGCATACTGCAAGTTTTAAGACTAAAGTTTCGAAAGTTCAGGATTTGGTAAATTTTGAACTTCCACCCATGACACCATTGAATTTTCTACTACTGTTTATAGGGCTAAACAATTTGCGTTAGCACATGAGATTTTATTTACTTATCACATAATGCACAAACACCTCCTTTAAACACACATGCTGGCATAAATTTTGGTCTGATTTTTTATCTATATCCAATTTTATATATGTCAGCAGTGAAGGCTTGATTTTTCTCAAGCTAGCTTAAGATTAATTATAAAGCTAGCTTACTTGTGTGGCTACATAACACAAAAAGGCAGGCATTCCTAGGCATTTGTTTACCTTAGCAAGCAAAAGATTAACTCTGATCATGCTTGATATTTATTTATCAGTTACTGCTCATATTATTGCATTGCTACACATTGGCCTGATAAACATTGTCTATCTCACGGCATATGCCTTTATCAGGGCATCATGACGTTGCACTTTTTGAATGACAGTCAATGACATTGAATCAACACGAAAATGGATAATTACGTCATAATTGCTAGTTTGAACAATTCATCAGCTTGTAAACTGATAAATAGAATACCAGGTTTGCGTCTTTTGATATCAAGTTTACAAGGCTTGGCTTTGAGAACGCATGTTGAAACGCTAGGCAAGCCTCGCGATGTCAACAAGCGTTCTCAAAGCCTTGCCTGGTAAACTTGATATCAAAAGACACTTACCTAGTATTCTCTATATACTGCACTCCTCCCCATTTTTTGTCCAATCATTTCGCAGGATTTCAATTGTTAGCATGTATTTACAGTAAGCATGGAAAAGTGTGGATCCTGATCTGGATTTACGCTGTTCAAATCTGGATGTATGGGGCTTCAGCTTTTACGGTTTTAAAATCTCAATACAATTTAACACCTTGCCTGCTAGCGGCGAATTTTGTCATCCGATTACCTTTGCAACCAGGCCAGGCCAGATCCAGTCTGTTTGACACTCTGATAGATATAGTGTTCCTGAAAGAATTTTTTTGAAGAAATCGATTTTGAAAAATATCAGCACACGTCTAAAAAGAGGGATCAGACTAACTTTTTTCGCCAGGAGCAAGTTGGGCTCCTAAAACAAAATGATTTGGTTTTAGGGGCCCAGCCCAAAATTTAGGGGCACTGGGCTACTGGGCTCCTGTTAGTCTCTGTGCCTGAAAAAAAATGAAAAAACATTCTTTCAGCTGGAAGTGGCAGCACAAAAGGAATATCTGGAACACAGGGGAGGGAGGTCAAAACAAAATCTTTAAAGAAGAAAGGTTACAAAGGTCGTGACCTTGGCAATGACTCAGATGAAGAGAATCTTGCTCCTACACCCAAGTCTAGACAGTCAGAAATACAGTTTATGTCACTAGAGGAAATAGAAGATGTTATACGCAATGATAAAGTGTTAGAGGAATGCCCAGAAGAACTAGTCACAGAAATTGCTCAGCAATTGATAAGGTATAGCTTACGAAATCTGCCAGTTAGCTCTTTGTCACCATCAGATGGTCAGGGAGCGCAGTAGCTCAATGGTAGAGTGCTTGACTCGAGACCAAGGGGCCGCAGGTTTGAGCCTCACCCGCGTCACTGCGTTGTGGTCCTTGATCAAGACACATTTATCCTAGCTTAGTACTGGTTCAACCCAGGAAGACCCGTCCCTGTTTAACTGAAAGATTGTTGATGGGAGGTAAAGAATCAAATCAAACAAAACCATCAGAGGGTCAAACAGTTTGGATCCAGATCAGGCCCGACATTTTGTCGGACATTTTGTCGGGCCTGATCTGGGTACAAACTGTTTGCAAAAGTTATTAGCAGAGGACACTAGTAGCATCTTATGAATACACAATTAGGACTTGTCCACTTTTACATGGGGTAAATTGTTTAATGGAACATGGCTTAATCCTTAGAGTGCAGATTAAAATTTGCAGCAGACGGCAGTTAAAAAAGTTTTGTTTCTACTTTAAGAGACCAAATAAGGCTTGATATTTCATATGAATCAAAATATTAAGCCTTATTTTTTCAGAAAATCAAGACAATATATCAAAAATTGTCTAGATGAGCTAGTCACAGAAATTGCTCAGCTCATAATAAGGTATAGCTATTCCAAATCTGCCAGTTTGTAGGCTGCACCACATAAGTACTCAATTAGGACTTGTCCACTAATACACTGGCTAACTGAATAACAGGGCATGGCTGAATCTTTAAAGTGTGCAAATGAAATTTGCAGAATAGGGCATTTTTTAACTTTATTTCTGCTTTAAGAGACCAATTGAAGCTTGATAGTTCATATGATCATCTGCTGGCAGAAGATTCTTACGAAATATCAAGTCTGAGTTTTCAAGAAAATCAAGAACGTTGGCATAAACTGCAGTCGCGAATGGCAATATGCATGTTATTGTATGGCCTTGTGTCTGGGAGTATAATTACGCCCATAACAACACCTCATAGAAAAATTTGACATTTTCATGCCAAAAATTTTTTAGTATCAATTAATCTATCTATAATTTTATTCTGAATTTCATTTTTTATAAATAAATAGAATCTAACAATTGTGTTCCTGTATAATTGAAGTTATTAAACTTGTTGCAAAAAGCGATAAAATGCTCAGCATAGCCACACATTTTATCTCTTTTTCTCAACTGGTTTGATAAATTCATTAATACATGTCTGAGCATACTTGTGTTAGATACTTCAATTTATAAATCTGTATTTTCTTGTTTCTAAAATTACCTGCTCACCTATAGGTAAACTGGAAAATGAGGCATGGCTAAAAGTGCAAATAAAATTTGCAGCAGACTGGGTGAAAATTTTGATCAGTGCATAGAGGGTTATCTTGTTGTTTGATATTTTCTGTTCCAGACCACTGACCAAACAGTATCAAGATGTTGCCAAATCAATATTTTTACAATCAGCTGGAACTGATACTAGCTCGGCTAGGAAAAAAACACATAGTGATTTACAAGAAAAGATCACTGGGTTGTGGACAAATGCAAGATTGTTTGAGAAGGGTCTAAAACTTTTACCTGGTAAGCTGATATACTATAAAACCTGTCTTAAGCAGCCACTCAAAAACAGACTAAAATTGGCTTTCAGGACTGATTATCGCTTAATGCAGGTCTAAAGTATTGCAGAATGCTCCAAGAGAGCATTCTGCAATACTTTTGACCTTCATTACGTTACCATTTGTCGTTAAGATCTTTGTTTTGTCTATTTTTGATTTGCCGTTTTAGATAGCTTTAACTGTACATTTAGAGATTGGGGGGGGGGGGGGGGGGGGGGGGTTGGGCAGTTCAAACTATAGCTCAGAACAAACAACAACATTGATCTGTTGTAAACGAGTGTGAGATTGTTTGAGAAGGGTTTAAAACTTTTACCTGGTAAGTTGATATTTGATATGTATTTAGAGACTTTAGGGAGTATTCACGGCTACCAATCCAGCTCATTCATAGCATATACTAGTTGGATTAAACTTTCTATTTCGTAATTTTGAAATAAAAATTTAGAAATCGGGGAATGATATTCAATGAGACACTCGATGAACTTTCTGGCACAGATATCAAATTTTAAGAGGATATGCTGCTTGACAGTTGAAAATGGTTTGTAATGAAGAAAAATGGCTTTTTTACAACTTCAACACAGATTCTAGAATCAGTTTATGTGCCAGGGCACACTATTTAAGATATGTTGAAGGTAGGCATCAAGGCCATCCAAAAGCATTGTCAGATTTCTTAAATGTTGTATTGATTAGAAAAAATCATGATTTTGCTGAATTTAAGGTCCATCTCATTCATAGGAAACAGGTCCCTCTTCTTTATAACACAGTAAAGATTTTATGCAATAAAGGAGCTGTATTGGTGGCCATGGTATTGGTTGTTTGACTTGTTGCTCAGCTTGGAATAAAACACAGTGATTCACAAGAAAGCATCCCTGGGTTACCGGAGCACAGAGGCTCAGTTTGATAGAGCATTAAACTGGGGATCAAATGGTTGCTAATTTGAGCCTTACTGCCGGCGGAGTCACTGTGTTGTGTCCTTGAGCAAGATACTTTATCCGCTGCTTAGTATTGGTTCAACCTAGGAAGACAGGAAATCATGATGTGACTGAAAAATTGTTGACTGGGAAATAAAGCATCAAATCAAACAAAAGCATCACAGGGCTATGGAGAAATGCAAGGTTGTTTGAGAAGGGTTTAAACCTCTTACAGGCAGGACTTTAGTTAAGAGTGCGTAACCAAAATTTAATTTTCTTATTTCTTAACCAAAACATATGTTGTGGGTACTCAAAAGAACTGTCTCAATGAGACAGTTCTTTTGAACACCCAAAACATGTTAAAATTGATGGGTAAGAAAATATTTACAATTTTACGCTGAAAATTTTTGTTTGTCTAAACCTGTGTTTACAGGGTAAAGTTGATATGTATAACAAAATTTTAGTAGATCGTTAGGTGGTTCAAAGTTTAGCTAAGCTAGGAAGAAACCACAAAGTGATCTAAAAGAATACTTATCATGGTTGTAGACAAATGAAAGAATGTTTGAGAAGAGTTGAAAACTTACCTGATAAGTTGATATGTATTTAGAGATTTCAGGGGGTGATTGAGTGTCTCCAAAATACATCTAAGCTTGGAAGAAAGCGCATGTTGACTTACAGGAAAAGATTACTGGGTTGTGGATATGCATTAAGCCTGAAAGTGCCTTTCCTGACTGCAGCAGGCGGCAAATGTTTTGAGATTTTCTCATTTCATTGAAAATAAGGCTTGATATTTTCTGCTGGTGCATGTAGTTGATTTTAGACAGAATTTGTCACCACTATTTAGTTGCACCTTTTTGATGCCATGATAGCAGAAAGAGTTATAAGGACTGATAAAAGTATCTTGGTTGGAGTACAGCATTTCCAGACCAACTCCTAGTAAACCAAACAACTGATTATCCAAAGTTGAAACTCTGGTACAGTAGCATTTAAGTTTATGGGAGAAACCATAGGCCCAGATATGTGAACATTTCGAGCATATAACTGATTATTTTCTTATCCATCAGTTTAAACATGTGTTTTTGGTGCTCAAAAGAACCGTCTCATTGAGACGGTTCTTTTGAGTACTCAAAACATATGTTTTGGTTGAGAAATAACAAAATGAATTTTAATTACACACTCTTATCTGGATGCATGGTCAACTGTATATCTGGTTTATACACTTTCGAATTGGTAAACGGAAGCTGTATCGTTATTCTTTTAGAGGATACTCAACAGAACTTGGTTCGTCATTTATTAAGAACTGTGTGTACAGACATTATGAACCTGGTACTGAATGCCGTAGCTACTGATAACATGATGTCAGTTAATGATGAGATTAAATTCAGTAAAGGATTTTTTTGATGTTCCTTTTCAGAGGACACTCAACAGAACTTGGTTCGTCATTTATTACGGACTGTGTGTACTGACATTATGAACCTCGTTCTGAATGCCGTAGCTACTGATAACATGATGTCAGTTAATGATGAGTCACAGTTTACTAATGAGGTAAGTCAGCTTCAGAAAATAACAAACCTTAATGTGTACACATATAAGTTAACTAATGCATGACAAAACCGGGAGCGCAGTGGCTCAGTGGTAGAATGTTTGACTCGAGACCTAGGGGCCGCAGGTTCCAGCCTCACCAGCGTCACTGCGTTGTGTCTTTGAGCAAGAACATTAATCCTAGCTTAGTACTGCTTCAACCCAGGAAGACCCGTCTCTTTGTAACTGAAAGATTGTTTATGGGACGTAAAGAATCAAATCAAACCAACAAAATGACCTTACTACAATCATTTGTACCTATAGTAAAACCTGTGTAAAATGGTCACTCAAAAATAGACAAAACAAAGATCTTATTGACAAATGGTAGCTTAATGAAGGTCAAAAGCATTGCAGAATGCTCCCCTTGGAGCATTCTGTAATACTTTTGACCTGCATTAAGCGATAATTGGTCTTGAAAACCAGTTTGTGTTTTTTAGAGTGGCTGTTTTACACAGGTTTTACTGTACGTATTAGTTCCCTGCCAGTTTCACTATAGTCTCCATTTTCTCTGTCCATTTAATAGCACCAACCTGGATCTTGGGATAACTCAAAAACTCAAAAAGTTTATCACATGGCATGGCATCTGGGAGTGATAAATCATCATGTAGTGTAATATTTAGGAGTCAAAGTTCAAGGTCAAATATACATAAAAACAGGCTGTATGGATTTTTATGCCATCTCTTACATTTTTTGATGGAGGACATTCATATTGACACAAAAACTTTGCCTGAGGTGTGTAGATGACAAGAAAGCTTTTAGATTCCTGGTATGGCCTTTGAGTCCAAGGTCAAAGACAAAATACATAAATTCTGATTGTATGGATTGTAAACCATCTACACCACAACACTTAAAAAAGATATTTGCTTAAGGAAAACACCCTGGCTTACATCCGCATGCAAATTTTCCCTATACATCCTCATATCTTGACTCAAGACTGAGGGGCCGCGGGTTCCAGCCTCACCAGCGTCACTGCGTTGTGGTCCTTGAACAAGACACATTTATCCTAGCTTAGTACTGGTTCAACCCAGTAAGACCTGTCCCTGTTTAACTGAAAGATTGTTGATGGGACGTAAAGAATCAAATCAAACAAACAAACGCATCAGCATATTTCTAATCATGCTTTATAAGTGGTTTAGTGGCATTTGAACACAGTTGGGCAGATAACGTCATATTTTATGCCAAATTATGTATGATAACTAAGCAACAAGATTTAACTTCCTAAACAACAAACCACAGTGCTCTGCCAAGGTTGCTAAGACATGGGGAGAAATGTCTCAACAGCCCTGAAAATTAGGGGACATTTTTGAAATCAGTGAGACATAAAATAATGTTTATTAGGCATGTACGAGGGCTGTTCAAATATGAATGCAAGTAGCTTCATAACTTTCTTCACATATATGCTACGAAAAAATGGTATACAGTTCTATAAAGGACTATATTTCACCTTTAAACTGGCACCAGACATAAAGAAAAATACATTATACATATTGAGTTATAGCCCTTTGAATGAGGGTCACTTTAGTATACTAACAACTCAATGCTACGAACATATACCAGTGATGTAGACGAGCGTATAATTCTTCGATAAATCGATGAAATTTCTTGAAATTTTTTAGGAAGTATTCCCATACACCTATATAATGATTCTGTGAGAGTTGCGAAAATCCGACGTGTTTTTGTTAAATTACAGCGAATCGTTTTCACTAAAGTCTCCTCATGTTGGCAAATAAATGGTAAACAAAATACCACCTTTCAGTTTTCAGTCAAACTTATCTCTAACAAAATGCACGTAGCAACATTTGAACTAGTTTTAACTCAAAGACAATATGTTGATCGCTCATACTGAGTTGCTGTTGCAAATCATTGAAGGATAGTGGGAAAGTTTTAAACGCTGAAAAGCATTTTCATTAAATCGAAAATGCCTTAAGTGAAAGGGTTATAGAACTTAAACTTCATTTTGTTGTCATAACATTGCGGCTTTAATCTAAATTTGAACGTTAACTTTAAGTTTTACTAAATTAGGCATTATTTACAATAACATTACTCATCTGGTCTTGAGGAGTAGACAGAATGAACATATTCTAATTATTGTTAACACGTCATTAAGAAGCAGAAAAATGCTTGAAAAATGCTTTAAAATGTGATTACTCTGTAAATAGAGGACGGAACGTTTTGAAAACTCCCTAATGACATATTAAGCATGTTTTAAGCAAGACTCAAAGAAAAAGACACAGCGATGTTCATTATTGCATCACCAGTGGATAACTCAAAATGACGTTTTTCATAAAATGAATGACGTCACAAACGTGCCTGTTTACTCGAGATTGAAACAGGATTATGTCATTTTTTTTCCTGCAAGCAATTTTGTCAATGTACTCTAAACTTGCATCTAAAATTTCGTGCCATTTTGTCTCATACTTACAAAGATATGACACTATATCTGCACATGTACCAAAACGTGTATTGCAATTTGCTTCAGAAAAACTTCAGTATACAGGAATGGCCATTACATAAGCGTCTATAACTCGAGAAATATAGTGAGTTTTTCTTTATGTTTGGCATCATTTTAAAGATGACAAAAAGTTCTTTCCAGAATGGCATGCCATTTTGTCGTAGCATATATGTGAAGAAATTTATGAAGCTACTTGCATTCATATTTGAACAGCCCTCGTAATACAAAATTTTACCTATTCTGTTGTGTGTAGTTATTTGTCCATTGTAGTTTTGTCCAATAAATTGTGGTCAACTAAACTGATTTAAACTGTAGCTAGGCACTGTCTCCTGATTGGTTATGTTTATTGTGTTTGACACACGGCCTACATGACATGGGATTTTTGTCTTTATCATATTCTAGCCAAGAATAGTCCTTCAACCATCGATCTTGAAACTTTCTTTCCTTTTTTATCGATGCTTTTGAGGGGGCAATTTGGGTGTTTCTGTTGTTTTGGTAGGCATTTGTTCTAAGTTTTCAGTACCTGATGTAGAAGGGGCATTGCTAGGATCTTGAACTGATATCGGCAGCTCCTTGTCTGCCATTGATTTACTAAAGAAACTAAGAATTGTCCGTGGCTTCTTCTGTTTTGGTGAACTTGTCGCCATTTTGTTTGTTTACAAGGAAGAATGATGGGGGTTGTTGCATTGGCCGAAGAGGCGCTGGAAATATGAAATTAATCGATCAGATGGCGAGATGCTAAATTCGATGCTGTTGCATAGTTACCGCGTGTACAATCGGAATACCTTGGTCGAATTCTCGACTTTCCCGTTCCACGCCACCTATCGGGGAAAGCCCTACTGATAAATTAAATGGCTTCTCGAGTGGGTATGAAAGTTAAAGGCCGTGGAATCGTAAAAAATTTACCTTTCTTTTTGCCAGCGCTTTCATTTTGGCACAAAATTTATCCAAATTTTATCCTTTTTTTAATTGACGACGGCCAGTGGAAGCCATACACTGTGAGAAAATTGATTATTTCCGAAAATTAGGCCGCGACAAGTTTCGCAACTAGGGTGTTTTGGCCGTGACTTTGCTGAAATTTCCGCGATATTCTCGCGGGATCGCGGCCTTGGCAGAACACTGAAACCAACACACTTTTGTGAAGGGAGGGTGTACAATAGATTTAAGACAAATTTGGACTAAGTTAGGTAGCAACATACTAAAATTTTGAGTTAGAAAAGAAATAAAGCATTCATACCTATGCTCAAATTACTTCAAAAAATCACAGTTGAGTCCAGTCTGTATCAATTTAAACACTCGCTTGCATTTGTTTAAATGGATACAACTCAGACTCAGCTGTGCTTATATAAATTTAGCATTGCTACAAATATTTTACTTCTTAAGTATAGCACATGTAGCCCAATTCCTTAACTCTTTGGAGAACAGAAACCCCTAAACGGGTATTTTGGCCAACAGTGAAGACCCAGATGACATGCAGCATAATGCTGTGTTTAATCCGGGTCTACACTGTTTGTTAAGGCATAATCGATCTTCAGAGTAAGAAATACAATATTTTTTTTGACATTATAACCTGTGATCCCTCAATATATACAATGGACCATCATGACTTGACTGTATCAAAATTTATGGGAAATTCATTTGGTACAAAAAGGGTTAACCCTTACGGTTACTTATGATGATAAAAGGCGTCTTTATATTTTACAGAGCAGGACGAAAATGTTGAGCAAGTTACCAACAGCTGTTCAGGGAATACTATCAAAGATTAACACTTCACTGAATGGAAAGGTAACAATGAAATGCACCATAAAATTGCACTAAATACCATTCTTATAAGAGCTGTATTTTTCTTAATACACAATGATCAATGTTATGACTTTTCACAAGAGAACACTTCCACTTTTAGCTTCAGAAGAAAAGGCTCAGAACCCATTTTTAAAAATCATAAGCCACAAAATATATACAGTAAAACCTGTGTAAAACGGCCACTCTCAAAAATATCGGAAATTGGTTTTCAAGACCAATTATTGCTTAATGCAGGTCAAAAGTATTGCAGAATGCTCCAAGGGGAGCATTCTGCAATACTTTTGATTTTCATTAAGCTACCATTTGTCATTAAGATCTTGTAAGCATGTGATATACAGATTGAGGGCAGGCGGGGGGCAGGGAGGACCAAGCTAAGATGTAAGAAACTGACGGAGAAAGACTACCGTGAGTGGAAGCTCATGCCAGTTGACTCTCAAGAAAGGAGCACCTGGAGATCAGGTGTGAGATCTGCTATGCCTGCAGCTAGCCAGTTACCTGGAAAGGGGCCCACTGATGTGGATGATGCCCCTGCACCTGCATGTTAATCAAATATCCAATTATGATGATGATCTTTGTTTTGTCTTTTGAGTGGCTGTTTTACACAGGTTTTACTGTATACTGACATCTATGTACTTGTCATGCAGAGCCCAAGTTATCAGTGTGGATTTTGATCAGCTGGCTTCTTCAAAAGAGAGCAGATATTTATTTTTGTCTAGTAGCTAAACTCCAGCCCGAATCCTGTGCTGTAGGAGAACTTAAAAGTTTTTTACCCTACCCAGGTTGTGGGAAAGGAAGATAGCTGCCGTCCAAGTTAAAACTGTGGGATCATTCAGAGGCTATGAATGACTGGTACATAACAGCGACAAAGAAGGGATATTTTTAGCAATATGTCTGTTTCAAATACTATGTCGTTTTCACTCCCAGTTAGAATTTTAAGTAGAACTGCCTAAAGGGTTCACAATACTTTTGTGATTTTCTCCAATTGACCTAATTTCACTCATTGTCTGCGCAGGCGCAATACTAAAGAATCGATCTGTCTGCTAAGGCACATCATGGCTGAAAAGTCAGGTTTGTGTCAATATGGGGTGTGCATTACCCGAAACACTACATTAAAAAGTAACAAGCATTGAATGGCTGTAAATAATCTGTTTATGGAGACATCAAGTAACTTTTGGTAGCTTAACAATAACAATGATTGGTATTACAGTATTGGCGAAACAATGATAAGATTTTCTACTCTAAAACATTTTTGGGTCAAAAAAGTGGTTTCAGTGACGTGTGATGATGTAGATTGATAACAAGTTTGAATCAACCAATCGGGTGGATCACATGATTTGGTGACGCATTTGGTACACAAATGTGTCACATGAACCCTAAATGCTCAAACCAGACAGGTAAGTATTTGAAAGATGCTTCCCGGCGGAGACAATGCAATTTCACTTAATTTTTTGTGCAAAATTTCTCTGTTTTCACCTCAATATTATCTCTGCAAAGTAAAGTTTGTTTCTGTTTCCATTGTAGAGTTTGGAGGAGTTCTTTGGTCACCTAGAGTTGATATGTGGACCCGATCATCTTGGTATCATGCTGAAGAAACCAGACAAAAAGAAAGAAAAGTGAGTTTTAAACTTAGAGCTCAATCAAAAAATGTTGACCTAGAGTTTGATTATATGAGCCCATGTGGTGATTAGTTGCATTTGGATGATTTCTACTTGATTGTTTTCTATACCCCACCCCCATGCAACCCAGTCTAACATTGTGCTCCTGTATTATTGAATTTATTAAGTTTGTTGTGAAAAAAGGGATACAATGCTTGGCAAGCCTTGCATTTTATTTATCTCTGTTGTTTTTTTCAATTATTTTAAATAGGGATGTAACAATACATCGGACTATCGATATGTTGCAGTAGTAACCTAGGCAATGTTACTATATCGATAGTAAAGTTGCAATGTCAATAGTATAGGCAATGGTCTTTTCACTATGGCAATAGTTTCAATAGTTTTTAAACCTAGGGAGTTTCACTCAAAATTGCTTGGTTAAGGCACAAAAATGAAGTTAAATGGCAGTAGGATGTGCATGTTTTTGCATCATATGCATTTCAGCAAGATTAGTGGACTTTGACAACATTCTGACATTTTTTCTGTTGGTTCAATACAAAACTGGTACCCATACATACAGAAAAGTCCTACCATTATCTTAATTTCCTCCTTCAAACAAGCATATATGTTTCAGACAATCACAATATAGTATTGCAATGGTAGTCCATAATAGTAATATTATCGCAATGGCACTTCTTGCAATGTCAATACTATCGCAATAGTCATAATTGGCCACAATAGTCACCCCTAATTTTAATAAATTCAATAATACATGATATGAAAACTCTTTAGGATTCTCTATATTGACCAGCCACCCCATAAATGGGTTCATATAAAAAGATGGATCCAAATGAGATAGCCCAAAATATTTTTGTTTTGTATGTTTCCAGACAGCTAACATTCAGTCATCGTCAGGCTCTGTGTGAACAGCTGACCAGCGAGACAGAACCAGCGATGACACTACACTTGACCACCGTGATACTGTTCCAGAAGTTTACTCAGAACATCATTCACATACCGGGGAAATGTGTACCACAGGTCCTAGTCTTCCTCAAGGACCATCTAGATGACGAGAACTATTTAGAATTGGTGAAGTTACAAGGTGAGTGTGCAATACACAATCATTCACATACTGGGGAAATGTGTACCACAGGTCCTAGTCTTCCTCAAGGACCATCTAGATGATGAGAACTATTTAGAATTGGTGAAGTTACAAGGTGAGTGTGCGATACACAATCATTCACATACCGGGGAAATGTGTACCACAGGTCCTAGTCTTCCTCAAGGACCATCTAGATGATGAGAACTATTTAGAATTGGTGAAGTTACAAGGTGAGTGTGCAATACACAATCATTCACATACTGGGGAAATGTGTACCACAGGTCCTAGTCTTCCTCAAGGACCATCTAGATGATGAGAACTATTTAGAATTGGTGAAGTTACAAGGTGAGTGGGCAAAACACAACCATTCACATACCAGGGAAATATGTATGGCAGGTCCTCGTCTTCCTCAAGGACCATCTAGATGACGAGAACTATTTAGAATTGGTGAAGTTACAAGGTGTGTGTACAAAACACAAGAAAAGTGGGCTGGGTTTGTACAGGCTTGAAAAATACTTTAATGAAAAGTCCTCGTCTTCCTCAAGGACCATCTAGATGACGAGAACTATTTAGAATTGGTGAAGTTAAAAGGTGAGTGTGCAAAACACAAGAAAAGTGGACAGGGTTTGCACAGACTTGAAAAATACTTTAATGAAAAGTCCTCGTCTTCCTCAAGGACCATCTAGATGATGAGAACTATTTAGAATTGGTGAAGTTAGAAGGTGAGTGTGTAAAATACAAGAAAAGTGGGCAGGGTTTGCACAGGCTTGAAAAGTACTTGAATTTTACTAATTTCTAAAAGACATGGATCTATTAATAGAGACCAAAATCAGCTTAAAATTGGTGAATTTACAAGGTGAGTGTGCAATAATTCAAGAAAAGTGGGCTGGGCTTGTACAGGCTTGAAAAATACTTTAATGAAAAGTCCTCGTCTTCCTCAAGGACCATCTAGATGATGAGAACTATTTAGAATTGAAGTTAGAAGGTGAGTGTGCAAAACACAAGAAAAGTGGGCAGGGTTTGCACAGGCTTGAAAGGTATTTTATAAGAAGGCTTTCTTGAAAAGTCCTTGAAAATCAAATTTGCCGTGACGAGTGCTTCTGGACTGCTTCATAATCACTCTAAGGCCTTGAAAAGTACTTGAATTTGACTAAGGGGGAGTTCCACCCTATAAGGAATTTACATAGGGTTCTGCCCACGCACAGAATTTTATAAAATTTTGTAGAAAGATTGTCTATGACATGTGTGTTCCATTTGTGAGATATTTACCCATTTATCTATTTCAGTTGTTAAATTTAAATAATTTTAAATTTTAAAATAAAACAAAATGGACACCTTGATTAAAAGTGGCCCTAGGCGACAAGATTTTTGATTTTTCAACCTTATTTATTCTCAACATGATGCCTAATGATTTGTAATTATGTATGTACCATACATATATTTCAATGTATAAAATAAACAAGTCCACATCAAATTTTGTTTGAAGGTACCCCTAAATTTAACATTTTGAAAATATTTTCAACAAATTAAATTGTCAATTTTGCCTAGTTGCTGTTCTTGTCAACCTATGAAATTTATATCAAATTTGTCCACACATGTGTTTGTTATAATTATAAAATCTCAAGAAAAAATATAACCGGTAAAATGGAGTTTTCTGAATTTCAATCTTAATGGTCAAAATTTTGCAAAATGTAAAAATCAAGATTTTATGTGAACTTCCAGTAGTATGCTCAATTTACATAGAGTTCTGTTCTGCACTGGCATAGATTTTGATGATATTATGCAAATTGACTGTTTGGCTTATAAGTATTTTGTTTTCAATCGCTTTTCATTGGTTGGTTACAAAATTTGGTATTGTGTAGTATGTGATTATAGGGGTACCCCACAAATCACCCCAATTTGCATCTATTCCAAATCAGAATGCCTATAAATGATAATTATTTGAATAATCTGTGAGTTCTAGCTTTTGTGTGCGGTACACACATTACCATATCTATCACATAGAATCCTTTAGAATATTTACTCAAATTTAGCTGTACAAATCATAACAACAATGTTTGGGTTTAAATTATGATGCATTACAGTTCTTGTCAACCTTTCCCATCTATATGTAATTTGACTATATGTATAAGGATAATATTTACAAGATTTGAAGCCCAGAAATATAATTTGTTTGATTGGTGAGTCAGACTTTTGTTAAATGAATAAATATTATTGAATTCATCATAATTATTTATGCCCAGTTTTACAGAATTGTTTAGTATGTCAGCATTATGATTATGAGGTCATTTGAGGCCGTTAAACCGGTTTAAGCCCTCCAGTAAAATATTTTACTGACCGTTCCAAGGCGGTACTTCTTTTGTGGATCTTTTATGTTTTTGTTCTGTCTTGTGTTTGCTATGTTTTGTACGCGTCTGTTTATATGTGCTTTGTGGTCACCTGCTGGGAAAGGGCTGACCTCTTGGCTCTCGTTTGTGGTGTCTTCTGTGAGTTTGTCACTTTCCCATTGGTATCCTGGGTCAGGTGTGGTACTTGATTGTATCGATTCCTGATCTTTGCAACCTTATTACTTTCTATAACCACTATGGAAATATCAGCACAAAGACTGTTTCACCACGTCTAATGCCAGATGTTCAGTATGTATACATTCAAAAATTCGCTAAGTGGTTTTTAATATTTGAAAATCCATTTATAATCTTAAAAAGTATCATTTTTATTTTCATCAACCCCATTTCTATTCATTGGAGCAGTTTTAAAGGTTTTGTTGAGATATTAATGATTTAGCTGGGGTTATGATGAGTATTTTTGGACACGCTTTTGAAATGTTTGGCGGATAGAACTTAATGCAGGAGAAATAATCACAATCAATACCAATTAAGATACAATGCAATTCAAATAAGATTCTGTAAACCGTTTTTATTATAGTGTATACATTGAGTGACTAAGGGACTGCAAAATAAGGATACTACTTAAATAATGTGGGAAAACAGATCATGCCATAATAGAAATAAACTAAAAAGTTTTAAAACCTTAAGACTCAGTTTCACTCAGTCCCTGCATGACACTTAAGGGAAAGTGCTGCAGCTCTCATGCTTCCTAGCCCTGGCTAAAATGGTCTTCTACTTTCTGTTGAACTAAATATTCCAGAAGGACCAGAATATGAGAGAATACAACACTTTATCAATGTAAGGCGGGGGGGGGGGGGGGGGGGGGGGGGGGGGGGGGAGTTTAAGCCAATACAAGGACAGCAGGTGTGAAATCCAAGTTCTCTGAAAAAAAGAACTTACCAAAATAGTGAGAACATACACAATTTCTTAAACACTTGACCTGGTTTCGATTAGTTTATAAGAGCTAATGAGAAGTATGCACATAGTCCTGAACCAATTTACCCTCAATATTTGATTTGGAGGGACATAAGATAGAGGCAATTCTATGTGCAACAGGAACATAGAATGTAGATGGAGATGATGAATTACCTAGCATAAATCCTAATTTGTTTGATTTTTTCAATGGCTGAAACACATTGAGAGCATGACCACCTGTTGGCTTCAGTCCAAAAATAATTTGGAAACCAGTGGAAGTTCAATTCACAAATGATACCTGCTAAAACTAAGTTCTAGACCAAGTGCTACTTATCAAGTGCTGCTTACAAAAATGTCAGTTTTATGCTATTGAATTAGCTAAACCTTCTGACACCAAAAATATTTTGGACCTAATTTAGATGAAGATACTAAATAGTGATAGTCAATGCGTTTTGAGAATAATACTGGTGGAAAAACTGCGGTTTGTAAGACCTAACTGGAATATTTTATTTGAAATCATTTAAGAATCAAAACTGACTTAACTCATTTCATGCAAATTATAACACTTTTACCGATGTCCAAATTTTATGAAAATTTACATGCATAAAGAGGATGTATTTGACCTACTTTTCTGAAAATATTATGTGTTGACAAAAACTGGAACATGGCAAATATTAGGACAGACTCCCCTATATACGCTAACTTCAGTGTTCAAAAAAGGGATAATTCAAATTTTGATGGGTCAGAAAAAAATATCTAGATGTATTCATATACATTAATGGTAGTAAGGTATACCCTGGGACGTCTTCTTTCATATTCCATTCAAAGAATGTAGCAGTCAATAATGTTATTAATTTGAGACTGATATTTGATAGGTCATATATTAGTACAAAGAGGGTGTACATCAAGGTGCCCCCCTGTGGCCTAACAGCCTTCGAGGAATGAAATAATTTCATTTTTGTAGTTGTTATAATGTATGTATTCAACATACAAAATATTATCGAAATCCATGCGTGGGCAGATTTGGAACTCCCCCTTTCTAAAAGACATGGACCTATTAATAGAGAACAAATCAGTATAAAATTGATGTGCCATTATTTTGTGCAGAACCAAATATTGGCAGAACAATTTTATTTGTAAATAAGTATTTTCTTTAATGTTTAGCTCTTGAAAACTGTAGGGTATTTTTAAAAGTTCTTGAATATTACAATACAGACTTGCCTGTATGAACCCTGGAGGGGCATTCATTCTCTCTCTATAACACCTTTTTTAAACCGAAAATGGCAATTATTTTACTTATTTCTTAACAAAAAAAACATATCAAGCATACTGTGCACATAACAGTTTAAAAAACTCTCTTGAAAACTGTAGATCAAGATCAGCTGGTTTCTGAGGGAGCCAGCTGATCAAGATCCACTGTTAACATCCACACAATAAATTTGAATCCATATCAATAATGAAATTAGAAAAAAAGACTGCAGTGGTGGTAGTAATAATGAAATTTCACCACTGGATTGACTGGAAAGTTAGATCATTTAGTTAAAACAAGTTGGCAAAGAGTTAAAGTACCAATCTTAACAATGTTGTCTGTTGTCATCTGCTGAAATGTTTAAGAAGTCTTTTCAACAATGTGGACCCAGAGAATACTCCCATAGAGCACATGGTCCATACTGTTTGCCTTTATACTTACATTAGTAAAAACTGTTAGCAAATATATGCATTAGGTGACTTAAGCAGACATTTTAACCCTTAAAGGGCCAATCACAACTGCAGCAGATGACAAATTTTGCGACATCTTTCCTAATTTTTGAAATACCATGCCTAATATCTGTTATTTTTGAAAAAGCAGCAAAATTTGAAATTGATTTCTGCTGCAAATTATAGGTGGCGCCTTACGGGTTAAGATGCATTTTAAGCAGGCACATTAACTCTTTCCTTGCTAGCAGCGACTTTTGTTGTCTGCTGATAACCTTTGCAAACAGTCCTGATCTTGATAGAAACCTTGCAACAACATTTATTTCATGTTATCTTGTATGATGCGTATTATTTCAGCACTAGAGGTATGCCACAAAGAACTGGAAAGCTCACCAAATAAATCATTCCCAGATGTAATAGATAAACTTATTTCCAGTCTTAAAACAGGAAAATATTCTGCTATGGGTGGTATAAAAGGTACTCATACCAAACTTTATCCCCCATATCTTCATAGCACTTATTAACCTAATCACAGCAAAGCTAAAAAGATGTATCAAGATTGTCAATTTTCTTATTTCTGTACAAAAAACTATTGTTATACTTAAGGGTACTCTCTGGCAGCGGAAAAGTGTAGCTTTAGATAGAGATTGGCATCTAGAATAATGTCCTTCTTTTATTTCACAATCACCTATGGTTTATGTTGCTTTAAGCTCCACCGGACCACCATGACCACATAAGCACACCCATTTGTCTTAAGCGGCTTCTCAAAAAAGACAAAACAAAGGTCTTAATGACAAATAGTAGCTTAATGAAGGTCAAAAGTATTGCAGAATAGAAGGCTCCCATCGGAGCATTCTGCAATACTTTTGACCTTCATTAAGTGATAATCAGTCTTGAAAAACAATTTTTGTCTTCTTTTTGAGTGGCTGCTTAAGACATGTTTTACTGTACTCCCCATTGTTGCATTTTCAAACTCCCCATGCACTTGCATTCACTTGCTCTAAAACACTACCTGCAGCATCATAGGCCAATATTGTGGCACCCATTTTCATTTCCAGTGAAAAGAAGGATTTACATTTCTTGCAAATCTTCTTTCAGGCTATCTTGCTCAGGAAATAAAACAAGTGTTATAAAATGTAATCAGCTGCAAATTGTAGGTGGTGTTTTAAGGGTTTACCTGAAAATGCGAACACATCCACTTAAGCACTCCTAATATAACCAGCAAACCCAAGCTTTTGGTGTGTCAATGTAACAAAGGACCTCTGACGGTGGTAAAGGGAATCACAGTGTATCGCTGCCTATAATTCTATAATTTTGATAAAAATTAAAGTCGATCAAAGGTTTCCATCTTCATATATAAGCTCACTGTTGGTCCCTATTTCATGATATTGCATTTGATTTCCTATTTCCATCATGAATGTACAGGGATGTACGCATTTATTTTGGGGTTTAAATGGTTTTTTTTTGTATTAAACATATAGGTACTCACTGCAACTCGGGCTCTCCAAAGAATAATCAAGTTAACTAGGGCCTTGATGCGAGAAAACCTGTCTTCGTAGTTTGCAAACAAAAGAGGCGGTGACCAGCCTGCGCTAAAATGGGCTAAAGAAAATTAAGCATTTTTAAACCGCAGTCACATTAACTAAACAGACCTTCAGCGCTGACAGTCAGTGGGGCTGATCAGGCAAAAGGGAAATATTTTCCCAATTTTAGCTCACCTATGGTCAGAATTGAAAACAATTTGACAGGATGACTACTAGGTGACCCTCTACAAAAATAGCTAAAATGTTGATCTGTCAAAAACATGGCTAGCAGGGAGCGTAGTTTATTGCTACTGTTGTAAATATAGATACTTACTATCAACAGTGGATGGTCCTGCCGCTTCAGTATATTCTGGAGCACAGATTCCACATGATAATAAGTAGAAGTAAAATGGAGACGCCTTTCTCTGTCTTGTAGTAAACCTGATGATAACTCCCCAGGAACTCCCCACTTCTGCTCCGGACTACCCAGCAGCTCCACACTTCCATTTTCTTGATCTGGGCTATCTACCCAACTGAAACGGGTGCTCTCGCACCACACTCCTCCCTGTTCTAACAATTTAGAGTAGATCATGGGTTCTCACCCAAAAATATCAAAAATATAGGTACGGGCCATACACCCAAAATAAATCCAGGTTCCATCCAAAAATAAAGGTACGGGCCATAGACCCAAAATAAATCCAGGTTCCAATATCTTTCTGCTCTAAGATGCAGTGAAGATGATATTTGCTTAATTCTTGAACTTGATATTCTTTTAAAAAGAACCATTTTTGCTTCATAACAAATTACAAAACCTGGTGACAATGAAAAGTGTTACGTGGTAGTCCCCAACATACTGTAATATAAGGATTACTGGTAGAGTCGCTGGCCATTGGCTGCTGTGATATCCAACATCTCCTCCCAAGATAGGAATCTGTGGTGAGCAACCATACAGGCTATAGCGCCCAAGTATGCAGGTGTATTGGTTCCGTGATGCCGGCTCACTGGCATATATGGAGAGTCGGTTTCCAGCAGGGACAGCTCTCAGGCCTTCAATTTGCGGATCATTAAATGACGACACTTTGGCTGTGAAACCGAAATGGCAATTCGGGAAGTCCTCCAACCAATTCTCCACATCAACACGTCTACCAGTAAAACAATGTAAATGGATTCTCTGGTCCCTGGAACATGCTTTCCGAACATATTGAAGGCCGGTATTAAGAACATCTGACGAGTGTACTTTGGAATACCCTCTCAGGTGCAGAACCAAGACTTTCTCTGGGTGGCAAAAGGTTAACAACCGTTGGAAGGTCCTCTCTTGCTCATCCCACAAATAATCTGGAACAGAGCGATCCAAACCAATTTCCCCTAGAGCTGCCACAAGTGGGTTGGACTGGACTAATGTCCTAACTTGATCCAAATATGCCTCGTCATGGTTAAAACTTTTAGGGTGAAGACCCACAGCTACTTTCCACCTTCCGTCCATCAAGGGATGCTGAGCGTAGTTCCCGGGTCGCAGAAAACTATGACCCCTCCTATCAGAGTAACAGGATTATTTGGAGCAGGCACCAATGGTTCCCTAAGAATATCATCCAACGTCACTGTCGAGACCTCTCTCACGCCCCAAAGTTCACGGGCTGTTCTGTCAAGGTGAAAATGGCTGTCAAAAGCAGCTGGTGGACTTTGTTGAAGAACTAGTGGTTCATTTCTTGGGGGACTCTGTCGTCTGGGTCGCCTTGTAGCTTGAACTGGTTCAGCATGTTGGGGAACTCGTATTTCATTCCGTGGGGGACTCTGTTGTCTTGTGGCTTGGAATGATGTAGCCTGTGGAACTTGGGTAACCTGAACTCTATCAACGGTGTTTTCACCTTGTGGGCCTTGTTGAGCCCGGTCAATAACTATGCAGATATTTTCCGGCTGTCTGGGATGCAGAGTGGGTAGGGTGTCTTTGAAAGAAAATTTTTTGACACAACAAATAAAAGGACCTCGAAGATTCAATTCAACCTGTAAATATCACAATTGCAGCCGCAAACTACCTCATGCTTTTGCAAATGATCTTTATCTCCTTGAATGTCTAGGCAACAAGGGGCCGATGTATTCGGTGAAAATTCACAAAAGGGAAGAAATCCGTAGTTTTCCATCGTCGCCACTGTTGTAAATATAGATACTTACTATCAACAGTGGATGGTCCTGCCGCTTCAGTATCTTCTGGAGCACAGATTCCACATGATAATAAGTAGAAGTAAAATGGAGACACCTTGCTCTGTCTTGTAGTAAACCGGATATATCGCTTCACTCCCCAGGAACTCCCCACTTCCGCTCCGGACTACCCAGCAGCTCCACACTTCCGTTTTCTTGATCTGGGCTATCTACCCAACTGAAACGGGTGCTCTTGCACCACACTACTAATGAAACTTTAAGTCTTCTCCAAAACCCCTGATCCAAATTCAAAATAATTTGGCAGAAATAGTCACTGGGTGACTTACAAAAGTAGCTAAAAGGAATTGGATCTGTTGTTGACATGGCTGGAATCAGTTATATACCTATACTGAAGGACTTTAGAAACACACCAATTATATATTCACTGTCTCTTCCACATGGTTGATTTGAGGATGTTTTCTTTATCACTTTTTATCCCCATACACAATGGGCCATAATTTGCCATTGTTTTGATTTGCTCATGCTGTTCATTGTGATGTACCACTGACATTAGTGTTTTTCAACAATTGTCGTCTGAAAACTGTGAGATTAGTTCAATTTAAAAGCAAACACTTTGAGCTGGTAGCCAGATGTCTTGACCAACGAAGAAACAAGAAAATTTTGAAAAATAATCGGAAATGATTGTTTAATTACACTCACAGTCGCAGGGTTTCTTTGCTAGCGTCAGTCTTAATTTTTCAAACAGCAATAACAGGCGGATGACGTTCGCACATGTCACGATACTTTTTTCTTCTACGCATTGGGTTGCGGAGTATCTGGTGGCACTAAAACATTATGATTATTCCTGTTCCTTAGGATATAAAAAGCCAATTACGCCCCCCAATAAAGAATGTCATCACCTAGACTAAATGGACTTTAGCAGAGGCCTAAAACTTCATGATTTGATTTTGTCTTTCCTTGTGCTTTCAAAAACGAACATCGGTTTGAAAACCTTTTTGCGCTAATTATGGAAGGTATTGATACTCTGTGACTTTTTAAATTTTGGATGTCTCCGAATAATCGCCATGTCACGGCAACCATAAGCCACAGCGTTTCAATTTTCTTATTGAATGCAAGCTAAATGAAGGGACTTATCAACTTTATTTTTCACATAATTAAAATATTACATTTTGACAATAAACTAGCATTTTAGCAGGTGGTGCATTTCTGAAGTCCTTCAGTATATAAGAAACTTTGAACAAAACTCAAGTGAGAGATCCAGGGCCGGCTTAAAAATTTAGAATCAGCTGCAATTTTTTTGTTTTGTTGATTGGTTGGGGGAGCATCAGTCGACAAATAAGCCACCGACGATCAGTTTAGGGGCAGCAGACAATCACCTGTAGGTTGGCAAGTAATGTTACATGTTACTGGACAGGGATATGCAGTGAGCAACATTCTGGCAATCATCTGGTGACTGTTAGCCGAGTTGAAAACTTTGTGGTTGATGAAGGTAATCTATGAGGTATGTCAATACCCTGTCAGGCGGACTAACTGTAGGCTTAAATAACCTAGGGCTGGACTTTCCCTTTTGATTAATATCTAGGCATCTAGATAAGAGTGCAAAATAAATCTTATTTCTTAATCAAAACTTATGTTATGGGTACTCAAAAGAACCGTCTCAATGAGACGGTTCTTTTGAGTACCCAAAACAAATGTTATAACTAATGGATGAGAAAATATTTACAATTATATGCTGAAATTGATTTGCCTATCTGGACCTTTGAATATCTTATTGTTATCATTTCAGATTTGGTAATTAACCAACTACAGAAGTCTCAGGCTATAGAAGAGACAGCCACAGATATTGAATTTGAAAAGACACTCTCAGAGGTCATGCCCAAGGTCAAGGACATTGCCTTTAATGCCAAAAAAACCTCACAGACGTCAGCAACTGCCGATGAATGATTTTCTAGAATTATTTTCTATAAAGTATTTTAACTGCCAATGGCAAATTTTGTTGTCTGCTGCTGATCTATGCAAACAGATTGGATCCAGATCAGGACCGACGTTTTGTCGGGCCTGATCTGGATCCAAACTGTTTGACATTCTCATAATGTTCCTCAAAGATTTTTTTTTGAAAAGTTAACTTTGAAAAATATCTGCAGATGACAAAAAAAGCACGAAAAATTACACAGCATGCAAAGAGTTAAACTTAACTGTAGAGTTCGTGCTCGATAAGAGTAGAGTTATGTAGTTGGTCACGTTATGGTACTTTATTCACCTGATTGGTTAAATATAGGTTTTTTTTTCATACTTCTAACTAAATCTATTTCGTCACCCTACTCTTACTGAGCACGGACTATTGGAGTTCAATTGCTGAAGGAACAGCTATATCAGGATTATTAATGTTTTTCAGTTCAAACAGTGTAAACCTATAACAGAAATAATTAAGGATGAAATTTTGTTTTCTTTAAAGAGGTTTTCAAGCCCCTGGGGTCATGGGTCAGTTATATTAGAGATAAATTATTTATTAAACAAGCAAGTACAATTCTTTTTGTGTTTCTTCCTTTTTTCCTTATCTCTTGCCTTGCTAGCAGCAACTTTTGTTGTCTGCTGATAGCCTTTGCAAACAGTTTTGGACCCAGATCAGGACCGACAAAATGTCGGTCCTGATCTAGATCCAAACTGCTTGATACTCTGATAGTCTTCCTGAAAGTTTGAAATAAAGTCAGCAGACGAAAAAACTGGAGATTTTTGTAATCATCCAATTTCATGTCAATGAATCATCTTGAGATAACATAAAATAGGCAGTCTAATACATGTACGATCATTCAGATGTAAACCAAACTATACTTAAGGAATAAAGAAACGCAACAAAAACTTCGAGTCACTGTAAGCATACACTATGATGCAAGTGTCTAGTGCAAATGATATTTATCCATAGGAGCAGTATGTGCCCGTCAATTTACAGCAGGTTCAACGCAATTATCGATTACGTAATCATTTTGGTATGCGCGTAACCAGCCTGACCCCACGTAGTAAACTGCTGAAACAGGATCAATTAAAGCAAAATTTGAATCAACCATCGGTTTATTGTTTTAAAAAGTCTTGGCTTGGATTGCGGATCAAAGAAATGATCAAATGGCGAAGTTTCTGTAGGATTCTGAAACGGCTTAACGTCATTAACGTCAACTCTGAATACTGCGTGAAACGCGTAAACTTTCTTTTCTGCTTGGGATTTTTTCATTACAAGGACGTTTTGTTCAAGAATTACGACTTGAGATCTTAAGACGTCAAAAAAACTCAACTCTGACGTCAAAAATGGACATCCTACGTTTTAATGGTTTCCATGATGTTTATGTGTTTTTCTTATGATAAAAAGGTCCAGTGACAAAGTTAAGGTTACAGTTAACAAGTTTGGTGTTCACTCTCAGCATGTAATCAGATGTTTTCTGTTGCATTATGCCGTGTTTTGTTTGGCTAACGTCAATATAAACACCTTACCAGCGTATTTCTATGGTATCTGAAAAGTCAGTTTTTCCAAAGAAAGTATGAATTGATGTCTCTAGGTTTATCTTATCCCGTATTTTCACCAGTGACCCAAACCCGACGGTTCTTAGTGACGTTTATCGTTTATTCACTACCATTGGGTATCATGCCATTCAAGTGGCGTGTTTTAACGCAATATTTGACTTCATTAAGAATATGATTGGACGTTTGTTTAATTTGCACATTGTCAAGTCGACGCCAAATAACAAAGCATGGAAAAGATGGGGTTTCTTGATCTTTATTCTGACGTTAACGTCACATTTTACGTTTTCATATGTTTTCATCTTGTAGCGTAAAATTTAGTGTTAAAATAACGTTTTGGTATTTCATCACATGCTATAAATACTCAATAAGAAATTTTCGAAAGATATTTCACCAAACCGTCATTTAAACACGCGAAAATTATATTTTTGTCTGTTGCGTTTCTTTATTCCTTAAGTATACATAAAAACTAGACTAAGCCTTATGGTGCCATTTTTTTGTACTAAAATGTCTGCTTTTTATGTCTGCAGCATATATTGGGTGCACTTCAGACCACATTTTTAGAGTAGCAAATATACTACTCAAGCTTTGATAAGCATCATTATAAAGATTTCCATTGGGCTCAATGCACTGAGCCTACCCCTTTACCACGTGATAACTTTCCACGTTTTTCTTCAAATTCAACAAAATTTTCAGTGGTCATTGAAAATACAGATGGCTACAGATTTTTATGCAAATCACTCGCCAGATGGTCCCATGGATGCCTGTTGGTCGGAAAATGCAAAATATTGTTTTTTACAGAAAAGTGCAAAATTTTCTAATGGTGATTATTGTGTCTAGAACTTGCCAGAACAGTTAAAACGGGTTTCAGAGGAATATTGAAAGCACATTTCATGTTTCTGATCTCTTAAAAAAGGGAGAAATAAACTTGATTTTTTGGGTGGAATTTCAAAAATGTAACATTTTAATTTTCTTGAGAGTGATTTGCATAAAATGTTGTAGCCCACTGTATTTTCAATGACAACTGAAAATTTCGTTCAATTTGAAAAAAAACGTTGAAAGTTAACAAGTGCCAAAGAGGTAGGCTCAGTGCACTGAGTCCTATGGAAATCTTTATAGTGATGCTTATCAAAGTGTGAGTAGTATAATATACAGTTATTTCATGCCTGTTTGTAGTATAGTCAAACTATTACCCCTAGGTGCCGTGGACGACCTGATGCACTATTGCACGAGGCCGAGTGCAATAGTGCATCAGGTCGTCCACGGTACCGAGGGGTAATAGTTTGACTATACTACAAACAGGCATGAAATAACTGCTTTATTACCCAACCAATTTGATGAAATACTTAGCAGCATTTCTTGAATAGAGTTGCTGTAGACGATGCGGTTTTGTTGCAAAGCAGAAAATTTCCCCAAATCTGCTCAATTTTGGTCTAAAAATGTTCCGCTCGATCTAAGAAAACGAGTACCCACATTTTATGTTTTTGACCATAAACAATGGAGTTATTGGAGTTTAAAGTTGCCAAACCATGCCTTATTTTCACCATTGTTGCATAACGCCTCCTTTCGTAAATGAACCATATGTGCATTGTTGTCGCGCATGTCGATAAGTGCCTGTGTGTTTTTAACAGGGAAGCGAGTAACCAGGCCATGGTATAGTGCAAGTCAATAGTCAAATTTATTGACTTGTGGAATAGTTCAGTGACTCATGACATAGCAAAAAATAAACAATTACTCCGTATATAGACGGTTGGGTAATAATATGAACCCTGATCAAACTGCTCCATATGGAGCAGTCTGATCTGGGTCCATATTATTTGCAATATAGGCTACCTAAAAATATAAGCAGATAAGAGCTGCCAACAAAAGTTGTGACCGGCTGGAGAAGAGCTAAGTTAATTTTCCATGTGCTGATTTCACTGAAACAGCCATTTTCCCACTAATCTAGACAAATGTTGTCTGCTCTCTCTTCGGCTTATCTTCTTTTGTGGCCTGTATTGCAAACAATTTGGACCGAGATCAGACTACTTGCTCCCTTACAAGCATTCTGATTGGGTAAGGGAGCAGTCTGATCGCCAGTGATCGGGGTTAATAGTGTTTGCTTTCATGATACTATTAGTCCGGAGTGCATTTGAATAGTTACAGACATAATAAGCAGACAACATTTTCTTTTACAAAAAATATATTTAACTTTTATAAGCAGGATAAACTTCATTCTAATGCACTTGCTTTTGAAATGCGACATTTGATTGGATAACGTCAAAAATCCCGACGCCATTAGGTAATGTCGCTTTTCATTTGTTAACAAGTGAATATATGCAGGTGGCAAGCGGTTTTATGCAGCTGGCAGCCGCTGGACATATAGGCCTTATAAAGTACATTTTCACTGTCTTTTTGAAGGGAAAATGTTAATAGTGCATTGGAATGGGGATAACCATATTCAAAATTTTCATTTTGGGAGGTATATCTTCGGATATGCGTTCGGAAATCACGTTTTACGGCTCCGCTTACCCGTTGCCGTAAAACTAAATTTCTGACCATATATCCAACGATATACCTCCCCAAATGAAAATTTTGAATACAGTTTTCCCCTTATTTATGCTATGTTGGGTCAAGAGGGTCGAAATCATTCAGGACAAAGAGTAGGAAAATAAACTTTTATTAATACTTATATCTGATTATCAAAATAATTGTAGTAAAACATGGTAAAATTATTCAACATAACTTGTTTTGGCAACAGAATAAAATGGGCCTTGTCATGTGAAAACCGAGCTTTGGGGTATCTGACTGAGTAAGACTCAAACCAACCAACTCCGCTACAGAGACTAGCTAGAATATTACAATTTTGAATGTGGCAATTCAAGCTATTGTACCTTCTACAGAGCGAATAAGAAAGTGGCAGATCAGACTGCGCAGATGGGCAGGCTGGTCTGAGCCTTTGTTGTTCACATGCAACAGTCAGGCTTTCTCGCGCCGAGGCTCAAATGTTAACAATATAAACTTAGATACTGTAATTATTGATTCAAGTGAAAAATATGCAGAAGTAAAATGAGCCAGCACACAAGTGTGTAAAGTCACTATTGATACAGTAAAACCTGTGTAAAACGGCCACTCAAAAATAGACAAAACAAAGATCTTAATGACAAATGGTGGCTTAATGGAGGTCAAAAGTATCGCAGAATGCTCCTCTTGGAGCATTCTGCAATTCTTCTGACCTTCATTAAGTGATAATTGGTCTTGAAAACCAATTTTTGGTCTTTTTGAGAGTGGCCGTTTTACACAGGTTTTACTATATATGCATGTACAGCTACCAAGTGATGCTAGAGGCCTTATCTTTGGACTTAGCCTTCATCAATCATCATCTTCCATATTTTATCATCTGGGAGCAATATAACACCATGTATTAAAATCAATAAACCACTAGTGAATTTCATATTTTGGTAACATTTGGTTTTGGTTTGGTTCTTTATGTCCCAGTCAACAGCTATGGTCATGTCGGGATGGTCAGTTCACCTGACCACACTTTTTCTGGGCAAGCTTGACTAAGCTGTTAACCAGTACTTTGAGCACATGCTTTCGCTTTAAACTGACAACATCCCTTGTTGAATCAGTGGAAGGGAGGAGAATGGCCGTAGAAATTATTTCATGATCAATCTTCACGAAAGTATGGGACCGGGCCGGGATCTAACTTGCAACCCTTGCATCTGCAGTTAGACATGTATCTGCAGTCAGACACATTACCGACTGAGCTACCCGGTCCGGTAAGGTTATGTTTTGGAATGACCTCCATAAGAATGTCACAAATCTTGATGTTTTCATGCCACAAAAAGCAAGTCCAAGATAAGCAGAATCTAACATTCATGCTCCTGTATTATTGAATTTATTTCCAACTGAGTAAGACTCAAACCACTCGACTCAGCTACAGAGACTAGCTAGAATATCAAAATTTTGAATGTGGTTACTTTCAAAAAAGCCTCCCATTATTTAATTTATTAAACTCCTTTCAAAAAAGGGATAAAATGCTAGGCAAGCCTCACATTTCATCTCTTTCCCTCACCATATTCAATAAATTCAATGATAAATGAGCACTCCTGTAAGATCCTCTATATTTGTATACCTAGTGTGGCTGGAGGTCTTGGCCTTCATAACCTTCCATATTTTATGTACGGGAGGCAGCCAAGGCTCTAAGCCTGAGGTTTTAAACTTTTTCATGCTCCAATCAAATGGTTATGAAATTAATCATGCTCATAAATGTTAAGTGCCAACAATTGTTGGCATTTTAACATTTATTAGCATGATAAATATATCTTAGAGTTTCAAGGCAAGAAGTTTTTATTTTTCAGTATTTAGTTTTTGAGCTGTTGAAATTTCATGTTCAGTTGTGCATGAAAAAAGTTTTATAACCTTGAGGCCTGGTGAGCTTTGGCTGGTTGTTGCCTTTGTGTACCACACAAATACCAAAATCTCATGTTCTGGCTCAAATGTCATTTTCTAGATGTTGTATTCCCCTGCTTTAAGCAATATATCATAGGGCTAGATATATATAAAGAAAAAAATGAGCATAAAAATGTAAATATTTTCTTAACCATTAGCTGTAACATATTTTTTGGGTGCTCAAAAGAACATTCTCATTGAGACTGTTCCATTGAGTACCTACAACATATGTTTTGGTTGAAATAAGAAAATTAAGTTAAATTATGCACTCTAGAGGCCCAAATTACATTCAAACATTTTTAAATTACAGCCAACCCTCTTTACAACAACAGTATTTGTCCCCATATAATTTGACGTTAAACTGAATTCCTGTTGTAATGAATTCAATTTTAAGCTAAACTGGTACATTTGTGCAAATACAAATGACGTTGTAAAGAATTTTGTTGTTATAAAGAGTGTCATTGTAAAGAGGATTGAGCAAAATCCCAGTGTCAAAAAAATATCACATGATTGAATTCTTTGGTCATGTATAAAAGCGAAGACAGATATCATTAACCCTTTTCCCACAATTCACAACAATTTCCGTCTCCTCACTTATCTGTATATACAATTAGGAAGCCTAGATTACAAACAATATGGACCCAGATCAGACTGCTCCCTAAGGAGCAGTCTGATCAGGGTTCATAGTGTTTGCTTACATTATCAAAAGTAGTCTGAAGTGCATATGAATATATGCAGCAGACCTAAAATTCAGACAACAATTTCAGGACAAAAATTTATTGCTGATAAAGGTTAAAGGATTTCCTGTCTTTACGCAGTTGCACATTGAGTGGTCAAAACCTCCATAGTGTTTGCCAATCCGAGTACAATAGGTTCATAGGTTTAGTTGAGCAATAATTTTCAGCGAATAATTGTAAATATTTTCTTACCCACAATTTTTAGCATATGGTTTGGGTGCCCAAAAGAACCGTCTCATGGAGACGGTTCAATTGAGTACCCACAACATATGTTTTGGTTGAGAAATAAGAAAATTATTTTTCTTAACTAAAGGCCTGAGGTATAAATGTTTTTAAAAATGATAACAATATATGTTCTGAGTACCCACAACATATGTTTTGGTTGAGAAATTAGAAAATTATTTTTCTTGACTAAAGGCCTGAGGTATAAATGTTTTTAAAAAATGATTATAATATATGTTTTGAGTACCCACAACATATGTTTTGGTTAAGAAATAAGAAAATTATTTTTCTTAGCTAAAGGCCTGAGGTATAAATGTTTTTAAAAATGATAATAACAATATATGGCACAATAGTGTGTTCTTTAGTCATAAATAAAAGCATAGCCACTTGCATCATATTGTTTACCCAATTAGTTTGATGATGCTTTATATCCCAGCCAACAAGTTTTCAGTCATCAGTCATGTCAGGCTGACTTCTTGGCTTGATTTGTTTGTGTTGAGGCTATATGCAAAGAATAGAGACCTTTGCCCAAGTGCCCCCAGTGAATCGTCAACCAGCAACCCTTCAATCTCAATTCTAACACTCTACCACAGTGTCACTATGCTCCTCAACCAGTACTTTTGTTTTGTTTGATTTGATTCTTACGTCCCATCAACAATCTTTCAGTAATGTAGGGACAGGTCTTCCTGGGTTGAACAAGTACTAAGCTAGGATATATGTTTCTTGCTCAAGGACATGACGCCTGTGAGGCTCGAACCCGCAGCCCTTTGGTCTCGAGTCAAGCACTCTTCCACTGAGCCACTGCGCTCGCGTATCCCCTCAACCAGTACTGTGCAGGGAGGATAAAACAGTCAACTTTATGTGTAACTTTACCCAAAGGTGTTGGTTTGTTATATACCACCATCCAATTGGTAAAGTTACCCCTAAAACTATCTTTAAATGCTGAGTTATGTTTTGTTTCATGGTTTTGTTGTCATTTGCTGAGTAAAACATTTTGGATCCAGATCAGGACGGACATTCTGTAGGCTCTGATGTGGGTTTAAACTGTTTGTAAAGATCATCAGCAGATGACAAAATTCGCCGCTAGCAGGCAAAGAGTTAACCATATTGCACTCAGTGGCCATACCTTCTATTTTTTGGCCACTTTGAGTGCTATAGGGTTGAACCCTTTCCAGTCATTCACAACTAATGTAGTCTGCTTTCTCATGTGCTGATGCACTTTGGAAGCCAATACTGCAAAGAATTGGAACCCAGATCAGACTGCTCCCTTAGGAGCAGTCTGATCAGGATTCATATTGTTTGCTTCCACAATGAAAGAAGTCTGGAGCACACAATTACATGGGTGAAAGTTTTCAGGATTAATCCTGAATTCAGGATTTTGAAGCTGACTTTCAATAGAAATAGCCTCAAAATGCTGAATTAGGCAGGTTTTAATAGCTTCTCTGGTTAGTTTTCAGATGATCTAAACACAATTAATCATTTAAAATTGTAATTATTAATATTTGTAGGCATCATGCAAGTTTTAAAATTTGAATTTCTAAGTTCAGGATTTTGGAAATTTGAACTTTCACCCATGCATTTACAGGACTTAAAATACTGGCAGAGATAAAGGACTTGTCTAACCAACATATATCAGGTCACAAACTAAAGTCTGTGAGGCTATAGATCCAACTATCATCTTGTTACCAAACACAGCAGCTATACTAGAACCTGTGATTTCTGTCCCATTGTTTAGATATACATCAATGGTGTCTGTAATTAATCCATTCTCTGTCTTCAGTTTGAAAACCTGCAACAGGGAGACAACTCTAGTGAAAACTATGAATCAATAGATTTGTTTCTGTCCCAGTCAAGAATTTTTCAGTCATGTCGGGACCTCTTCCTAGGGTGAACCAGTACTAAGCAGAGGATAAAGTGTCCTGCTCAAGGACAAAACACAGTGACTCTGGTGAGACTTGAACTAGAGACCCTTCGCAGGGTTTTTTCTCCCCATTTTGGGAACATGAGCCGACCCCCAGAATTAGGAATTTTTCGCGTCGTTTTATACATCATTGGGAAAAATCACATTGTATAATATTATCAAATAAAACAAAAAAATATATGAGCCACGATCTGTGAAAACCAGCCTTAATGACGTAGTCGTCAAAATTAAGTTAATTACACATGCTAAATTTACGAAGTGTTAAGAAGTTATCCTGCAAATTTTATGAAGTTATCTCCATTATTCATGGAAATATGGTCTTTTGAAACTATACATTGTCTTAACTTTAACACGCAACGTCAGAAACGTTATGACGTTACAATTGACGTCACAGTTAATTTCCTGATTTACGGATTAGCGGGTGCATGAAAAATATGCTATTTCTTGCTAACATACTTTTTTTTTATTATCCTTAGCATGTGTGCAATGGAATTTGCAGAAGAGTTGACACTGATTCATTTTTGCCCAAAGTTTGCATGATCTGAAAACGACTGACCATACTTTTAAAATTCTGACAGTTGCTAAGCTAAAGTCGTTGCCATGGAAATATAGGGCACGATAACAAAGAAGTTTATTCAGAAATAATTGCCAGTTTCATCCTGCCACCCACCTGAATAGGTTTTAAGGCAGTATATAAACATGTCAAATTTCTTAATTTTTGGTGTTTTTCAAATGATTTTTACATAAAAAATCCTAAATGTCAATAAGGAAGGTTTTCACAGATCGTGGCTCATATATTTGGTCCACTAGTAAGCATATTTCAAAATGTGGATGCAAAAATACAATTTGCTGTATCTAAGATGTTACAAAATGATGATAGTTTTTTTTTGTTCCTTGAAATGGGAATTTACTCCTTGAAATTGGGAAAAAAAACATACTTTTTGCCATTGGGAACATGACCCAATAACAGTCGCCAAAATGGGCCCAAAAGACCTGCTCCAATTCCAAGCCTAACATACTTACACTTAGATTTAACAATTCTACTGTATACTAATTGATAATCGTCAGGAAGCAAGAAACTAAGGTGACTGTCTAAATATGGCCAAGCACAGGCATAGAAGAGTATCTGAACCTGAATACTAGATTTCTTATTTCTTAATATTCATATTTTCAAGGCAATATTTTAATGAATCTTCAGACCTTCATAGCCTCACGATCATAAGTGCCTATCATATCAATTTTCAGTCAAAAAGGTCAGTGTATGAGGCTGATCTAAATGGAAGGAAAGATGGAATTAAATTTATATCTTAAAATCAGGGTTTAAGTTAAGAGTGCGTACCAAAAAATTAACTTTCTTATTACATATTTACATATGTTGTGGGTACTCAAAAGAACCGTCTCATTGAGACTGTTCTTTTGAGCACCCAAAACATATGTTAAAACTGATGGTCATGAAAATATTTACAATTTTACGCCCCCCCCCAAATGTTTATCTAAATCTATGTAAAATGTAATTATTACCTGTGATGGTGCTATCATAGCCTCGGCTTTTGTCTTATTGCTTTCATATGCTTCAAGAACATCAGCTATGTCATGGAGGATGTATGAACTAGCCACCCATAAATCTCCTGTCTGTTTGTCCACCTCAATGTTGTCAGGGTGTGAGTCCAAGTATATTTCCTGGAAATTGAGAGATTAACTACAGAAAAACCTGCCTTAAGCGGCCACTTAAAAAAAGACATAACAAAGGTCTTAATGGAAAATGGTAGCTTAATTGAGGTCGAAAAATGCTCCAAGGGGAGCATTCTGCAATACTTTTGATTATTTAAGCGATAATCGGTTTTGAAAACCAATTTTGTTGTTCTTTATAAAAGACGGCTTAGGACAGGTTTTACTGTATTAGGCTGTTAATAAATTGTTAGATTTTCATCCCAGCCCGATCCCTCTTCATAAAGAGAAATAAAATTTTGGGGGGCAACATTTCAATTATGCCAAAGTTCCATTGAATGATTTACCGCTAGGCAGCTTTCAATTTCCGTTTCAGCACAATGATAAGGAGCACGCAGCGTATGCTACTACTGACACACTGTTCCTGTAACTATTGAGTTCTGTCCTTATTCTAGTTACCAGCTTTTGATGTGCATCACTGGCACAGATCAAATACGCGAAAACAGTTTTTCCTGATGATTGCCAAGATTCAGACAAATTTTAGTGTTGTTAAGTACTGGTTTCTATTCAATTACTCTGATATGAACAATTTGCTTAATCTATATATGGGCCTCGTTGCGAGGAAACCGGTCTTCCGGGTTTCCGACAAGTCGTGTTTCAAACCAGTCTCCTAGGCTACAGCGACAAGCTAGAAACTTGAAATTTTACCAGTAGCAAGTTCACATATGATACTTTCCAAAAAGCGAATAACAAAGGCACTGATCAGACTGTGTGGATGCTTAGGCTGGTCTGTGCCTGTGTTGTTCACAAACCACCGAAGACAGGTTTTCTGGCGTCGAGGCCCATATGACTGAATGGTTGAAAGTGTTGTTAAACCCAACACAAAAAATTCCCATTCAGCAAATAACAAAGCATTGATCAGACTGTTGATGTGCATGCAGTCTTGCCAGAGCCATCCTTTCTTGCACACAGAAAGTATGAAAGAATAGGAAATAAGATCTATATCATGTGTGTAATTAGATATTATCACACAGAGCTTATCGCATTAGGGAGCAGCGAAAGCTTAGATGAGCCTGTGCATACACCATAGGGCCAGTTAAGCAAATTTCTTTAGTGTAAAATTGTGATTATTTTCTTACCCATCAGTTTAAATATGTTTTTTGGGTGCTCAAAAGAACCGTCTCATCGAGACGGTTCTTTTGAGTATCCACAACATACGTTTTGGTTGAGAAATAAGAAAAATAATTTTCAGTTACACACTCTTATCTGGGGGCCTGATACACACAGTCTCACCAGAGCCTTCCCTTCTCTTATACACAAAGTATTGAAGCAGAGGAAGACTCGTACCAAATATCAGTACTCTAGCTGATCTGGATTCATTAGCAGGAGTGTTTAAAGGAGGTATTTGCGTGTATGCGCAGGCTGATCTGAGCCTTTGCTGGTTGTACATACCACATTGTTAGGAGTCTCATGTAGAGACTACTCTGCATTTACTACGAGGGTCAGTCAAAAATAACTGAGCCCTACCTAATAACATTTTAATTTGGTATTGTAGACAACCAATGTGATTATTTTCTATAAGTATCATATGTCATCGATGTTTTGACCTTAAAGAATTATCCAAGTGAAGCATCTATTATGGTTGCTAGGCAACTGAAGATGGTCAGTCAGAGCGATGCGTTCACGATTTCAGCCATCATGAATATACAGTATGTCTTTAAAAAGCTTGCGTGCTTGATAGTTTTTTTGAATGACATATTTGACATTTATTTAAATAACATATATCATATTGTCTTTTCATTACACTTAGTTCGTTTATGTTTAGGTGAAAATTGATTGTATGCGTTGCCTAGCAACAAAAAACACCAAAATTCCACAATTTTTCAAATACACGAGAATTGTGTTGCCATGGAATCAAAATTGTGAAATTACATCAAGGAAATTAATATGTCTGAGTATTGGTTCGTGTATATAGTACTGTTAAAGCATTATAAGGCTAAAATT
The DNA here is from genome assembly GCA_964019695.1 of Loripinus fragilis. NCBI lineage: Eukaryota > Metazoa > Mollusca > Bivalvia > Lucinida > Lucinidae > Loripinus > Loripinus fragilis. The sequence continues at coordinate 41,752 of CAXHUL010000480.1, read as the reverse complement.
TTATGTTTTCTATTAAAATTGTGTAAATTTGAATATGGGTGGGGTAAATTATAGGACATCAGGCATGTAAAAATTTGATAAATTCTCCAATCAAACTGCCACAGCATCTATAGTTTGAGTTCAGTTGAATTATGTTCTGTGACACTGAATAGGTACATGTTAAAGATATCAGACGACAGTGAATAAAGCTTTGTTTTAACATTACTGTTTCCATAGCAACGCTAAGAATTAGATGCATCACAACGTGAACGCACCCCTTTGACAGGTCATATTCTGTTGCCTAGCAACCGTTACACAAAGCCTATCAACAGAAATAAATTAGGTGATTAAATAGATGACATATAACTACAATGAAATATCATCTAAATATATGTCCATTTTACTTGATTCAAATGTTATGAGGTAGGGCTCAGTTATTTTTGACTAACCCTCGTAGTATGTGACAAGTACAAAAATCTTGTGTGCTTGTCCAAATGATGTACCTGTTCTAAACTTAAACTGGCATCTCTGTTTCTTCTGAATACATGGATTGTGGATGATAAAAACTCAGCCATATAGAGAAACCTGAAATGCATAATGTTAATTCTGGATACCTTCCTAGCAAGTTTTCCCATTTAAGTTGAATGAACTTTCCCATACTTATCAATGAGGGTTGTTGGGTGGTATTTTCCATTTTTATTCAAATTTTAATAGAACACTTTGAAAGCAGTGAAGACCCTGATCAGAGCCTTCATTCTGCTCTGGCATCTGATCTGTTTTGCACCATTTGCCTATGTCCCTTTAAAAGGACACTCAGTTTCTATGAGGAAATTTACTTGCTTAGCCTTAATGTGCCAATCACCATGGCAGAAGACATGTATTATCAAATCTTATTTTGTTTAGTAAGGCAGTGAGTCTTTAACCAGTGACCCCTCAATCTCAGGTTTAGCACTCTCCTACTGAGCCTCTGTGTTCCTCATACTTTTCATGTTAACCTGTATCCTGCTGAACCAAGATTTATCCACTTTTTATAACACTGAGGATGCAGATCGGCTGGCGTCTGATGAAGCCATCTGATCAGGATCAACACTATTTTCCACTCTGATTAAATATACATGCTTATAAATGGAATGCTGCAGGTTAACAGGATTAAAATTGAGGAGGAGTGTAGTACATATAAATATTCAGCATGGCAAGGTTTAAACCATAGGTTTAGATAAACAAAATTTTTGAGCGTAAAAATGTAAATATTTTCTTACCCATGAGTATTAACACATGCTTTGGGTGCTTAAAAGAACCATCTCATTGAGACGGTTCTTTTGATTATCCATAACATATGTTTTGGTTGAGAAATAAGAAAATAAATTTTCTGTTACGCATTCTTGACTAAAGGCCTGTTAAACTTACTCCTTTGTGGGTGATACATTTATCCCATTAGGAAAAAGCAATCCAGAATATATGGTGGTGACAGTTTTACCATCATAATAGAGTATTTCACCACGCTCAAGCAACAACAACATCTCTAAGGTTCTCCATCCTTTTCTCCACCTGTGAGTCTTTGTAGTGTAGAAACTGTTCTTTTCCACCAATACAAGGTCATTTAAACTGAAATTATGATAACACATACTTTTTGCATAGGTGAGCAGTCTTGCCAGAGCCTTCACTGCTCACACACATAACCTAGTAACCATATCATAGTTGAAGTTTCAGGTCAAAAGTAAGACGTGAGAGCTTGGTACTTTTGGCATAGGCAGTGATGGCTCAGATGAGCCTCCATAAATGTGCAGTCTCTTCAGAACCGTCACTGCCAGTAAACATAAAGCAGGGACATAGATGAAGGCTCGGGCCAAAAGTAAGACATGACAGCTTGCAGTGTTAGAAATAAGCAATTGCCCACTTGCCCCTCACGGGTTGAATTTGCTGGGGGCAAGTTGAGAGTCTCGGGAGGTTGCCCCCTGGGCAATCTGAAATTCTTGAACTTGAAATATTTTTTTTTCATGTCTTTCTTTAAGTATTGCATGTTCACTGCAAATTAATAAATAATTAGATGTTGGCATGCTGCTAGCTTAAAACAATTGAACAGTCTAAAACTAAGAACCTTTCTTTAGAAGTTCAGGTCCCAGACAGTGCAGACCCATATCAGACTTCTCCACCAGATCAGACTAATTAGGGCCTTCACTGTTTGCCATTGTGTCTCCATATTTTAAGCCATATCCGTACATGTTAAAATTACCCTGTTTGATTACAGCAAATCTTTCACATGGGGGAGTGTTGGACCCTTGATCACAAGGTCGCGGGTTCAATTCTAACCTGGGGCCCGGAGTTGTGTCCTTGAGCAAGGCACTTATCTCAGTTGGACTGGTTAAACCCAGGAATCCTAAAATTACTGAAAAATTGTTGACAGTGTAAAGTCTAAAACAAACAAATTTATCATGTATCAGCATTTTTAGGAATTTTATGAATGAATGAATGAATGATTCCTGCAGGGCAAGTTATAATTGTGGGGGGCAAGTTGCATTTGTCTTTAGGTTGCCCGCCGGACAAGTTGAATTCTCTGGCTTATTTCTAACACTGAGCTTGGTACTTTTGGCATAGGCAGTGAAGGCTCAGATGAGCCTCTTTAAATGTGCAGTCTCATCAGAACCTTCACTGCTAGTAAACATAAAGCAGGGACATAGATGAAGGCTCGGGCCAAAATTAAGACATGAGAGTATGGTACTTTTCGCAAAGACAAGCAGCAAAGGCTCAGATGAGCCTGTGCATATGCACAGTCTGATCACTGCTAGCACACATAAACAAGGGTTATAGATGAAGGCTCAGACCAAAATTTTCCTCTTGCCCTAAACGGGTACTTTTACAAATAGTGAAGACCCAGACGAAATGCTGCATTTGTAGCATTTCTTCAGGGGCTACACTGTTTGTTTAGGTAAAAAAGATCTCCAGACAAAAAAATGCAATATATTTATCCCCACGCTTTTTTAAAAAAGCGAAGGGGATATTGTAATCGCCTCCGTCCGTCTGTCCGTCCGTCTGTCCGTTATGCTATCTCCTCCTAAACCACTGGACGAAATTCAACCAAATTTGGTGTGTGAGTTACTCACATGAATGGGGCGTGCAACGTCAAACTTTTTTTTGGCCCCGCCCCTTGGGGCCCTGGGGAAGGGCCAAAAGGTCAAATATCATTTAATTTCAATTACGAAGTCAATTTCAAAGATTTTTATACCAAACTTTGTTTGTGTTCTAACAAATGAAAGATACAAAACATATCAGACGTGATTTTCATTCTGTCCCCTGGGTCATGCCCCAGGGGTGGGACTTGGGGCGCCCAGGGGGTCAAAAAAAAAAAAAATTTTTTTCAAACATAGTCATGTGGCATATCAAATCGGCGGGATGACGAGCAGAACAGAATGCAAGTTAAATTTTCATCCTAGGGTCAAACTGGTGACCTTGGGGTGAGGTCAAAGGTCAAATATCATTAAATTTCGGTTACCATGTCATTTCACAGATTTTTATACCAAACTTTGTGTGTGTTCTCACAAAAATAGATAGAAAAACATATTGAAAAGAATTGTCATTCTGTTGCCAGGTTCATGCCCCCGGATGGGACTGGAGGGAGTCAAAAACTTTAGCGTGGGGATTTGCGATGGCGCCCCATCGACTGCACGCTCTAGTTTTTTTTAAATTACATGTTTGACCTGACATCCCTAGATATGTACAATGGTTTTTCCCAAGTTTATTGTATCAAACCAGAAGGAAGAATCCATTTGCATACAAAGGGTTAAGACCTGTAGACCCACTCCCTAGATATGTACAATGTTTTTTTTCAAAGTTTATAGTATCAAACCAGAAGGAAGAATCCATTTGTATACAAAGGGTTAAGACCTAATATTCGATGCTTAAATACTGTTATCTACATACTGTTGAATATCTTGGATTGTGGATGATATCTTTAATTTAGATATTCCAGCTTATCAAGTTTCTGAGATTATTTAAGTGAAATGTCGAAACCTATTTCATAGACTTGAAAAAAAAGCTTTTCATTACCATTTTTTCACCCCCTTCCAATCTTCCTTTCTCTTCTCGTCCTTTCTTCCTTTGCCTTTTAAGCACACATAAGGTAAAGTCAGGTAAATTCAGACAGTCAGCTTAATTTGGACAGCGAGCTTGTTTGTTTTATATTTTAATTATTGAAATATTAAATAAACTAACGAAGCAAACAGTGAAAATCCTGATGAGACGGCTCATTAAGAGCCGTCTCATCTGGATTTCCACTGTTTGCAAATGTATGTCCGAATTTACCTGATGTCAGAAGTTACCTGACTTTACCCCATTAGCCATTTAAGACAGGTTCAATTAGTTTTGATAGACTACTCTTCCAAAACAAGGGTAGAAAATGACTGCTCTTCCAAGATAATGATAGAAAAAGCTTTTGTAAAGAGGAAAATTTTACTCTTTTTTTCCAACTTTAGAAGCTTTTAACTAGCTTCTTATCAATATTGGACAGCTTATATTCCTAGTATGCCTAATCAAAATATGGCCCTACTCTGTGGTATCAAAACATAAGACATTATTGCTTGCCAGAGTGAAGGTTGTTCAAAATGTATTTGTTTTCAATTAAGAAATAGATCAGCTCCAGCAGTGAATTGTTGAGTAATAATTCACTGTTTGGAGGTCAGTTGTAAAGAAGATCAAATCACGAGCGCGCATTTATTAAGGTCGTCCCAATGATGTATCTGTGTCAGTTTGGTCTTAATCTAGTCATTGTTCAGAAGATAGAGCAGACAAGTTTTTTTCTTCATATATTTATATGAACCTAGTGACCTTGAAAATTAGCTATGCAGACACGATCCATACCAAAAGTAATATGTCCGCTCACCCCTTTGAACGAGTGGGGTTTGGGGGTGGAGGGGAGCACAATAATAGGCTTTGATAGTGAAAAGAATACTGAGGTTGGTAAAATATGATTGCTATGAGTTAATTTATATATAATTATGAGAAAGGAAAATAATATTTTCTTGCAAATATGACCATGTAAGCAAGGAAAAAACAAACCTACTTGTATAGAGCAGGATCAGTGATGCTGTATAAATGTTTAAGAACCCTTTCTGATGGAATGAAGTCAAACATCTCAACTCTGTCGCCACCAAGAGAATCTGGGTGAGTTATTACACCAACAGTAGTACTGCCTGAAATAGTTTTATAGGCCCCTAGTTATGAGTGTGTAATCAAAAAATTAATTTTCTTATTTCTCAACTAAACTTATGTTGTGGGTATTCAAAAGAACCATCCCAATGAGCACTCAAAACCACACCAGGTAGGCGGCAATTGAAAATGTTAATTATATCGACGAACGAAAATAAAGAATCGTTAGAAACAGAGGTTTTGATTGCCATTTGTCACTGGACTGGCGACAAATGGTAATCTAAAACACTGTTGCTAGCAATTTTTGATCTGTGTTCGTCGATTGTTTTCGATTGCTGCTTAGGCGTGTGAAAACACATGATTTAACTGATGGATAAGATAATCACGATTTTATGCTTGAAAATTTTGCTTATCTGGACATAATGCTCTTTTTTGGGCTTGTGTTGATGCTTCACATCAAAGTCAACAATTTTTCAGTCATGTGGGAATGTTTTCCTCTCAAATACACATATAAGTACCAAAATCTCATGCACTGGCCCAAATACTGATGTCATACACCATTAACAAAGACAAATATATGTATTTTTTAAACACAATACAAATGCTGCAAATAACCTGCTTTGCCACTTTCAAAATACAAGGCCTCTAAATTTTATGACAGCTGATCTGTTAATCACTCTTTATGTTTAGCTTGGCCCTGAGAGATGGTGTATTAATGAAAATTTCCATCCACATGTTGACTATCAAACGATGACAAGATGTAGTGCCATAATTGTTCACAAACTTCAGTGAATATTTCTTTGAATTTATGCAATATTGTATAAAAAAAATTGTATCAAATATTGTATCATATATATTTTTCAATGGATTACCATTGACCAGGTCTCTCTAGAGATGTTGTTAACCTTGCCTTCAGCCTAAGTTTCTAACATCTCCCTCAGGACCTTGCTAGCATCAGTGTTTGTTGTCTGCTGATAACATATGCAAACAGTTTGGACCAAAGTCAGGACAGACATTCTGTCTGTCCTGATCTGGCTCCAAAACCGTTTGACACTCTGATAGTGATCCTGAAAGAATATTTTGAAAGGTTAATTTTGAAAAATGTCAGCAGATGTCATCAAAAGCATGAAAAAATTTTCAGTATGCAAAGAGTAACTGCATGAAAAACTATGTTTGATGCCTATATTGCATGGGTGAAAGTTCAAAATTTCCAAATTCCTGAACTTTCGAAATTTCAATCTTAAAACTTGCAGTATGCCCAAAAAATATCCACATTTTCAAAATTAAATGGTCAATTGTCCTTAGACAGACTGAAAACAAATTCGAGAAGCTAATACAATCTCCTTAATTCAGCATTTTGAGGATAACTTTCTGCAGAAAGTCATCCTAAAAATCCTGAACTAAGGAATAATCCTGAAATCGTTCACCCACAATATTGTGGTATTTTCATTATTTTACCTGTTTTGTCATCAGTCCAGGTGGAAAGTCCATGAGGTTTAACCATAAATTCTTTGATACCATCACCCCCTTCTATAATGAGATCTTCCACCTCAGCATTGGGGTCACTGAGGTCAATAAGCTTCATTTGACCTACTTTCTCATATAAACACTGTAAATGAGAGAAAATACATATACATGTATACTGACAGATTTTGAAAAACAAACATTTTCTTTGCACTTGTACTTCCAAAGGGTTTGCTTTTGTAGTGTTAGCATGATTAAGCATTTGGACCTTGTCTCGAGAAAACCTCACTTCGTTACATGCAAACAACAAAGGTGCAGACTCACCAGTTTATTGTCTTGGCAGTGACTATGGGTATATAAAACAGCCATAGAAAGCATGTTAAAAACTTTAATACAGAAAAATAGGCTAAAAATGAAATTTCTTGGTTGTACAAGACAACTGACACAAAACTAACAACTAGCATACCAGTCTGTGTTTGGTCTCAAGTGCTGCACAAGAGCTAGGGCACAAATCAACCGTTTCTTATACCATAATGATAACTGAATAGACATTTATATCACTCTAAGACATAGATGTACTTAATATTTGGCTATTGCAAGCAACTATCTACAGCAGATTGTGAAGAGCATAGTGGCTCAATGGCAAAGTGTTAGACTTGAAGTCAGAGGGTTGTTAGTTCAAGACTCACCAGAGCAGGCCTTTAGTTAAGAGTGTGTACCAAACAAATAATTTTCTTGTTTCTCAACCAAAACATATGTTGTGGGTACTCAAAAGAACCGTCTCAGTGAGACGGTTCTTTTGAGCACCAAAAACATATGTTAAAACTTATGGGTAAGAAAATATTTACGCTCAACAATTTTGTGTTCTTGAGCAAGACACTTTATCCTCCGCTTAGTACTAGTTCAACCCAGAAAGGCAGGATATTGTCCCAACATGACTAAAAATTCTTGTCTAGGATGTAAAGCATCAACACAAACAAACAAATAAACAAACTGCAGATTGTTACATGCATACCGAAGATATAATTGCCAGACCATTGCCTATCACTGTTAGATCTTCTGAACCATTCTCTGGAACAAACAAACAATAATTGGACCAGCCCATCACAGGTTTAGATAAACAAATTTTTTTAATGTTAAATTGTAAATATTTTCTTACCCATCAGTTTTGTTCAGCGGAGCAGAACCATTTGTATGAAATTATTTTGAATTTGGATCAGTGGTTCAGGAGGAGATCTGATGCCATTTCAAAACATTTTTTTTTACAGCTCTGGCGGCCACTTTGTTTGGCAGAGCAGAACCCTTTGTGCAATTTTGGTAGAGGGCATTATGGGGAACATTGATGTTAAATTATTTTGAATTTGGACCAGTGGTTCAGGAGGATATATGATGGCTTTTTTGTATTTATATTATGCCATTTCAAAGCATTTTTTTTATTTACAGCTCTGGCGGCCACTTTGTTCGGCAGAGCACCACCATTTGTGTAATTTTGTTAGAGGGCATTATGGGAAACATTCATGTGAAATTATTTTAAAATTTGGACCAGTGGTTCAGGAGGAGATATCGTTTAAAGATATTTATTACTGGGAGGGGATAAAGGACGGAACAAACGACCAGGATTTCTGACCTTTATTTTTCAGATCTACGCATTTTGGGTTTACAAACCCTTCATCAGGATAAAAGTGTAAATAAATTCACCACTGAAGCATACATTTTGCGGACTTAACAGGTCACGTGACATTATTGTTAAGATATTTATTATCTACAGCTCTGGCCGCCACTTTGTTGGGCGGAACCATTTGTGTTTGTTTGCTTTGTTTGATTTGATTCTTTACATCCCATCAACAATCTTTCAGTTAAACAGGGACGGGTCTTCCTAGGTTGAAACAGTACTAGGCTAGGATAAATGTGTCTTGCTCAAGGACCACAAGGCAGTGACGCCGGTGAGGCTGGAACCTGCGGCCCCTCGGTCTCGAGTCAAGCACTCTACCACTGAGCCACTGCGCTCCCTAGGAACCATTTGTGCAATTTTGATAGAGGATATTATGGGAAACATGTGAAATTGTTCAAAATTTGAACCAGTGTACTCTACCAGAGTTGCATAAATTGTTCTGCACCGCCAAACAATTGGCCATGGCCACCAAAGCTAAAGATAGAATTTTCTAGGAAGAATCTTTTAACGACATCTCCTAAACCCAGGTTTTCTCACATCAAGGCCAATAAAATGAGTACCGGTAGTACTTTCAGACAATTAAGAAAAACAATTTTTCACAAAAAACATGCACCTTTTGACAGTTATTGTCAATAAAAATTGATGTATTACTCAAATATGCTGTTAAGAAGGGTTCAAGGGTCACCTTTCAAAATCTGTCGACAAGGTCCTGGAGCATGATGATAGGGCACTGTTCTGTGAAAATCCATCTTCATCCTGAAAATGCAAACAAAAAAGTGGGCCATCCTTAATATCCACACATTTTAGGCCATTAGTTAAGAGTATGTAACAATTTTTTTCTTATTTCTTAACCAAAACATATGTTGTGGGTACTCTAAAGAACCGTCTCATTTGAGATGGTTCTTTTGGGCATCCAAAACATATGTTCAAATTGATGTATAAGAAAATAATTGCAATTTTACACTAAATAATTTTGTTTATCTAAACCTGTGCTTGTGAACTGGACATTTTCTTGCTGTGAGTTTGACCCTCCAACCCCTCAGGGGGACTCTCAATGGAGGAATCTCAAAATGCCAACCAAATGAAGTCTTGTTCTTTTTTACCAAGCATGTTAAGAGTTTAGAATGTTAAACAGTTGTTTTTTGTTTCTGTTGATGCTTTACATCCCAGTCAACAATTTTTCAATCATATCTGGACGATTTCCTGTCTTCCTGGGTTGAACCAGAACTAAGCAGCAGATAAAGTGTCTTGCTCAAGGACACAACACAGTGACTCAGCTAGCGGTAATTAAGTCTCAAACTAGCAACCCTTTGATCCCCAGTCTAATTCTCTACATACTGAGCCACTGCACTGCATTAGAATACCATTTAAACAGTTGGCGACCAGGTCTTGTGCTACCTATATCAATGGTCCAGTTAAGCAAAAATTTTGAGCGTAAAATTGCAATTATTTTCTTACCCAGCAATCTAAACATGTTTTGGGTGCTCAAAAGAACCGTCTCATTGAGACGGTTCTTTCGAGTACCTACAACATATGTTTTGGCTGAGAGATAAGAAAAATAATTTTCAGTTACGCACATTTATCTGGAGGCCTGCTATATTGAGAGTCATTACATCATAACACTACTACTTCATACAGCTGGTGGCTTACTGGTGAAAAATAATTTTTATATTTTAGCCTCAAAAGGGGCCAAAAAGCCCCTTAATGCACGTAGCTCTTTCCCACTCTTATCAAATTTCCGTTTTAAGGGTTGTTGGATGGTATTTTTATTTTAAATCAAATAGACCATTCTGTAAGTAAACAGTGGTGACCCTGATCAGACGGTGTCAATCTGAGTTTGCAAGGTTTGCCAATGTCCCACAAAAAGGTCGCTAGGCTTATATGGATTTACTCTGGTATGCTGGGAAATTTTTCTTTTTGTTGCTTGCAGATTTTTTTTCAAAATATTTGGCTGCCAAAACAGTTTGAATCCATAAGAGGTCTGATGCCTACTTGGTATGCCCGGACTGGGTCCAAACTGTTGCAAAGGTAATTAGCAGACAACAACAAAACTCATCACTAGAAGGCTAAGAGTTAACTCAGCACTCAAGTATTTTTTTGAAACTCCAGATAAGAGTGTGTATTGGAAACCTATTTTCTTTATTTTTCATCCAAAAAATATGTTGTGGGCACTCAAAAGAACTGTCTCAATGAGACTGTTCTTTTGAGCATCCAAAATACATGGTAAGAAAATAATTGCAATTTTATGCTCATAAAATTTCCTTATCTTGACCTATGGTTAATTTCTTATGCTATAATAAATTATTGTTTTCTAATGACTTTTTTTTTCAAAATTAACTTTTCCAAAAAAATTCTTTCAGGAGCACTATTAGAGTGTCAAATGGTTTGGCTCCAGATCAGGACCGACAAAATGTCTGTTTGTAAGGCTGTTTGTAAAAGTTTTCGGCACTTGACAAAAGTCGACGCTAGCAAAGAAAGAGTTAAAATAAAGTTTACTCACAGTACTTTCATCATGTGGTGAGCTGCCACAGCCAAAAGTATGGTGAAAATGACCTTCCCCAACATTATCTGTCACACTTTACACCATATAACAGATCTACACGTATCTGGATAAAAAGAAATATATTATTAATCCTTAATACCCGGGAATGGGGAATACCTCGAATCTGTCATAGTCCCGTGGCTCGTTACACAAATGCCTCTTTCATTTTTTGATGGAGGGTGTTCATATTTGGCATAGTGTGCAGTCTAGCAATATTAGTATGACCTTGGTCAAGGTCAAATATACTTAAAATCTGTAAAAATCTGTCTTTCAGCTTGTAGAAAGCTTCTCTTTCATTTTCTGATGGAGGATATTCATATTTAGCAAAATGATTGCTTATGGTGTGCAGATTGCAACGAAGGTATCAGATAATCTTGGAGTCAAAGGTCAAGGTCACAAATACTTAAAAACCTGATTATGGCTCATAACTCAAATTCCTCTTTTATATTAGGCACAATGATTGCCTATTGTGAGTTGATCACAACAAAGGTCTCAGATTATGGACATGACCTAGATTGAGCCACCTGTACATAGTTTTAACCGGGGATCTCGGGCATTTTACCTGTTTTATCCAGCATCGCAGATTTTACACAGGGTAACCTACAATCCAACAAGATTACTACGTACCCTTACTGTGGAAGAATGCTATTTTACCGAAATAACAGAATGGAATCTGGATAATAACACTTTATCTAAAACAATTTCATTGTAACATTGCAGATTTAACTGCCAGATTATGCCTAAAATTTCATAAAATAGAGAAAAGAAAATCATATAATTGGGGACATTTTGACCAACATTTTTTACCAAGGCGGCGTTTTGACCAATTTTTGGGGACATTTTGACCAATTCGAGTACGTTTTTTATTCTTAAAGTCACAACCAACCCGCGCTATGACAGTCAAGTGTGACGGCAGCCTGTACCATATAGATGTAGATGTTTTGACAAGGGGGCGTTTTGACTTGGGGACGTTTTGACTAATCCGGATAAATCTGTCGATGTATAATAGAGTCCAACACCGATATAATAAAAACAAAATAAAGATAATGCTATTAAAACAAACTTATATATAGTGCTAGAGACGCGCAATATATGTGAAAGAATATATTTAAGGAAGATATCCGCATTCAATCGTGCAAATTCGTTATTTTCTGTTTGTTTATTTTTCAGCTGACCTTTACCTTTGCACCGAAAGCTCGGTTGCGTCCCTTTGCAAATTTACCGACCAATCAAATTTTTTGGCACAACGTTCAAATTGAGGAGATTATCAACAAAAACAGCGCCATAAAAAGTCAATTTAGCTTGACAGGTACTCGTAATGAAGATCTAAATGAAATTTTATCAAATAATTTTTTACCCTTTTAGCATTTAGACGGCTAAAACGATAATTTTAAGACCTTGAGAATGAAAAATAACGAGCCCTCGATTCATTAACCAACTGTAACCAATTACCGACAACTATGAACGCACCAAAGATACTAGCAGCGATACATAAAGAAATTTAGTTATTTCTATCCCCGTTAAAACAGATGCTGGTATCCATGGAGCAGAGGGACTATCTAGCAAACAGCCATGCAGGGCGATCCAGCGATCGTCCTTCGGATCGGGACGTTAACTGGATGTCCCCTGTGCAGGGAAAGTCACCCCCTGTGCAGGTTAAAGAACCCTACGGTAATTTCGATATGGTTACTTGTAGGCTTTCATCCTGCAACCCGGAGTGTACAATGTACACCTGCCGATAATGCTCGAAAGCGAGCGCCAGGCAGTATACTATATAGAGAATGAAAGAAAGAATTCCGCCGTGGAGGGTGGGGGTTGGTGGGGGTAGTCCTGATAACACAAGCCGTAAACGTATTTCACAGAGGGCCTTATGGACCTTCCTCAAGTAGCTAGGGTCCAATTGCTCCATACCATTTCCAGCTCTTGCACTAGCAGGCGTTTTTACATCCAAAACCCGCTTCTGTACACGGAAAATCGGTAGGACATCCTATGACTTCCCCATGACATAAACATAGGTATTGAGAATTGGGCCATTTGATCTCACTGCCTACTTCAGAAAGTCAAATGATGGTCACGACAGTTATTTAGATAAAAAATTCATTCAGTAATTGACTAATAGGCACTCGGGACAACCACAGACCACCCAATTACTGCTGTGCAGATTTAATTGACAGATGTTTAATACAATGACCACATGAATAATTAAGTGCCAAGTGATATTCTCTTAAGAAAAAAAGATCTTATGTTTAATTTTGTTTGTAAAATGAGAGAACAAGGCTAAAAAAAAATAAGTGTTTCTTAGGCCACTTTTTTGAAAAAAAAGATGAGGCAGGCAGTTTTTTTATTTTATTTTTCATTTCCCCCCAAAACAGATGAGCTAGGCCACTTTTTTTCATTGAAAACTAATGAGGCACATTTTTTGTTCATTATAAGTATAAAAATGTTGATATTTTTATTTTGACATATGAATAAAATAAATGAGGCCACTTTTTTTTAATTCCAGTCTAAAAAAAGACAGATGAGGGGCATTTGAACCGGATAAGGGAGGGCCTCAGATTTTTTTATTTGGCCTTATTTTGTGTACATGTAGCAGCAGCTAGAGATTTAACTTTGTTTT
>CAXHUL010000480.1:16781-28313 GCA_964019695.1 Loripinus fragilis | reverse complement strand
AAAACGGCCACTCTCAATAGACAGGAAATTGGTTTTCAAGACCAATTATCACTTAATGCAGGTCAAAAGTATTTCAGAATGTGAAAGGGGAGCATTCTGCAATACTTTCGACCTTCATTAAGTTACCATTTGTCATTAAGATCTTTGTTTTGTCTATTTTTGATTGGCCATTTTACATTGGTTTTACTGTATTTTCTCGAAAGTATAAATTCCTAGCGACAACTTTCATGAAGTCCTAGGCCATGATCTCAACCTTATATGACTGAAATATATTTCTTTTCTTATTTTACACATTTGCTGTGTTTATTCCCATCTATCGAAAACTGCAAAACAATTTTTACAATGCCATGCCTGTTAATTGCATATACATGTACATGTAAGCATCACGGTTTCATAAAGCAAGAATACCAAAGTAAGAAAGAAGGCAAATATCAAGAATCGATACAAACATGCACCACACCTGACCCAGGATACCAATGGGAAAGTGACAACGTCACAACCATACACCACAAACGAGAGCCAAGGGGCCTGCCCCCCCCCCCCGCCCCCAGCAGGCGACAGCAACGCTCAAACAAACAGATGCACACGGAAGCACAACAAAACAACACAGAAACAACGAAAAAGATCCACAAAAGAAGAAACGGTCAGTAAAAACACCCCACTGGATGACCCAAACCGGCCCAACGACGCACCAACCCCACCCCAGCCCAGACGAGGACCAAGACACACAGACATCCGGCCCGCATGACTCATCAATGCATCATCTCCTAGAACATATAAATCAAGATAAAAAAGGAGATAAAGCAAAAATAAGGACCCAACAGCAAACAAAGTAATTAAGGGTGCACAGATCAGGAATCGATACAATCAAGTACCACACCTGATCCAGGATACCAATGGGAAAGTGACAAACTCGCAGTTAGACACCACAAACGAGAGCCAAGAGGTCAGCCCTTTCCCAGCAGGTGACCACAAGGCACATAAAAACAGACGCGCATAAAGGCATAACAAACACAAGACAGAAAAACATATTATTAAATGATCAACAAAAGAAGTTCCGCCTTGGAAGGGTAAGTAAAATATTCTACTGGATGGCTTAAACCGGTTTAACGGCGCCAACCGCACCCTTAATTCAGATAAGGATCAAGACACATAGATATTTGGTTGCATGAAAGACCCCTAACTTATCAATGCATCATCTCCTAGAACATATTAATCAAGATATAACAAGGAGACAAAGCAAAGATAAGGACTCAACAGATAATAAAACTGAAAACAGGAGCAAAAGAAATCCAACAGGTAACCCCTAGAGGGCCCGACAAACAGCCAAAGCACCAGGCCCCCACCATCTCATCAATAGATAAGTCTTTAAGTCGGAACTGTCATAGAGTCTGAAGTCTGACCCATCGGCGTGCAATTAAAGAGGAAAGCAGAATTGCCAACCGTGATTGGGTTGACCACCAAGCTTTCAGTCTGTTGCAATACATTAATGTTATACCCAATCTTTTTTATAAAGGGGAATTATTTTAATGAACTCTTTTTTCAATTTATACACCAAGTCACCATAGAATTCAGGTTTGGGAGTCTGTAACTTTTCCATGTTTTGCTGTATGTTACTTTATGTCCATTCTAGTATTGCAATCATCTTGATGGGGAAGAGAGAGCTGGTTGCTTTGCTTAATTTGTCTTCCTGGTGTCTCGTGATGGTTGAGTGGCTCTTCCTCGCGGTGCCATGGGGTTGTCTGAGATTTGTGATTTTGGCATTTCCTGATCATACTCACTTACTATTTTTGAAATTCCTTGGCGCAAGAGAGATATAAGTCCAATTTGGAATTTAGATATCAAATCCTTGTATCGTCTATAAAATATAGAAAAGGATTTGCGAAATTAATGATAACGATAGTCTTGTTTAAGAAGTTTCTGAGTTAACAATTTATTGTGAGTGTTGAAGGCAGCAACTTGGCTAGATACTCTAGCAAAACGAATGAGTTGAGAAATATAGACTCCATAGGATGTAGAGCGATTAACACCACCTTCTAAAAATGGGAAATTGACAATTTCAAAATCAAAGTCTATCAAAGTCAAGTTTATCATAAATTTTGGTAGAAACTATATCATTAGAAATTGACAAATGCAAGTCTAAAACCGCGGCTTCGGTATCACAGGTATTAGCTTTATTAGGTTGGAGCTCTAAAAGGGTATATTAGACTTACCATTGTAAACATTATTAATGTTTAAATTATCGTCCAAATATCTGGATGTAGTGTTAAAAGCATCAATAATATCAGCCTGCTTATCATCAGAAAGATACATCATAAAGTCCCTTGTATAACAAAACAGGAATAAATCTTAAACCAAGGGAGCACAATTAGTGCACATAGGGAGCCTCCTTTCTTAAAACATAAGGCATGTTGACTCTATGATAGGATATGGTAAATACTTTAAATTGGAAGGAATATTTCCTCATATCTGCTTTCACATTGGCTTGTATAGCATAAAGATAATACATACTGGTAAGTTTCTAATACATGTAATAGCGTTCAGTGAAAACAACACTTTGTAGGGTATTTCTTGAAAATAGTCCAATCATTGAAGGTAATCCTCCATATAACTACTTACATTTAACTGTAGCCATTCAGCGTTTGATGAAAGCTCATAGTGTAAGTAGTAAAACATGTTTATGAACATAACATATCAGTGGTTTTATTTGGCCATTTTACCGCCTTATATGGGAGTTATTCACAATCCAAAATGGCCTTTATTTTCCCAATGATATGTATTTTAGTACTTATTTTACCAATTTTTATGATATATTTTTCCAAATGTGAAGGAAAAGGTAGTTTCCCAAAATCCAAAAAAAATCACTTCATATTTGAATTTAATGTGATTTAATCTTCGTGACGATAAGGGAATAGTGCATTATAACTAATACGGGATGTTTGGTATCCTTTACAGGTAGGTTACTCAAATTGCATCTCAGTAATATATAGTATCAATGTTTACATATTTGCTTTAATTTCATTGTGGTAACTATACTATAAAGCAACTTGCTGGCATTTATGCATTTTAAATAAATTGTTATGTTCTAAGTAGTTGCAACATTTTGAGTAACAAATGAAATTCTTAATGCTGCTGTTTATTTTTGCATGTTTCCTATACAGGAATTGGGTCTTTCATTTGCACTTACTAACGAAAAGATATTGATTCAAAACCATCACTTCTTTGTAATCGGGCGTGCTGTTTTAAATTCATTGACCCATATAAGTATGCAGCATAAATATGATATTGAAGGCATCGCCTAATTAAAAAAAAAACAACAACATAAAATAGGCATCGACGTGAGAAAAGCTGTCTTCGGGGGTTTGCGAACAACACAGGCGCAGACCAGCCTGCGCATCCGCGCCGTCTGATCAGCGCCTTTGTTATTCGCGTTTTGGAAAGTACCATATCTAAGTTTACTACAAGTGAAATTTCAGTTTTCTAGCTAGTCTCTGTAGCTGAGGAGACTGGTTTTAGTCTGGCTTTGTCGCAAACCCCAAAGACAGGTTTTGTCGCGACGAGGCCCAAATATAGCTCATCATTAAATATACTTTGCTTATCATTTTATGTATGTTTATCTTTATGTTATTCTTTTTCACTGAAAAATATTGATGCATGTTTCATTCTGAACTTAATTTTCTAAAAGCAATAGTTGTCTCAAGACCTCTTGGGAACACACAGATATACGAGGGGTGATCAGAAAAATCGCGGAAAAGTGCTATTAAATCGCATCGCTTTTATCGATTGCACTAAAAATTCATAGATATATATAGGACGTAAATTGCTCAATATGGTGCACTGAAACCAATTTTCAACACAAATCAAGGGCAATAACTCTGAGTTTACTTGACAAAATTTACCCATCTACAATCCCAAACCACTTTCCCCCCAATATCAACTCTAAAACAAAGTTTGAAGAAAATCCGTCCAAAAATGCTCAAGATAGAGAGCGGAAACAAAGTGGTGACGGATGGACGGACATTTGTGCGGGCAGATGGACACTCAACGTAATTTTTTGAACGGAGGGCATAACATAATAGCCCACACTTTTTAAAGTGGCGGGGTATAAATACACAGTATATGATTATACAATTATTGACTTCAATGACTGAGGTAGACATGAGGATCATTTATCTACCCGAAAAAGTGATAATAATTCACCGAGTCCGCATTTTGTCTAGTGTGCAATGTTAGGGGCTGTGCAATGTTGGGGACTGGACTGGACTCATGGTATGTGTAGGGCTGCAACCATGCAGTTACCTCACAATACAAAATGTATCAGAATATTTGCCTCACGATACGATATGTGTCGAAATACATTTTTGACAACTTGAGAACCTTAGAAATAACATAGATCTATGAATTAGGAGAAGTAAATACCCAAATACATGAATTAATCTTTGTCATACTGGATGTTTTATGTACTACACTCTTTTCCAGTTTTTATCAAATTTATTTAAAATATTCCAATTATTAGCATGTATTTAAAAGCAGAGCTGAAAACCATGTATATTAAGATCAGCTGGATTCTCAGAAACCAGCTGATACTGTTTCAAAACAGGATATATCAAAAGTTTATCATGGAAAAGGGTATAGTAATTAAAGCAGAAAAAATTAAAAAGGAAAAACATTCCTTTTGTACAACAACATATATTTTTAAATTCATTTCTAAATCTGCATGTAATATATAACACGAAATGCTGTATCGTTTATGTATCATGAAATGACCTCATGATATGATAGGCGTATCGTCAGAAAAAGTATCTTGATACAATACACTTTCAGTGAATCGTTGCAGCTCTACATTACACTATCATTAAATTGCCTGCTCACCTACATATATTTCCATCGATAAAACTGACAGAGCACTAGCACCACAAAATATAAATATTGACTCTTTCCTGCTAGCAGTGACTTTTGTCAACTGCTAATAACCGGACTCAGACCAGGACCTACAGAATGCCGGTCCTGATCTGGATCCAAATTCCAAATCATAACTTTTGACATTGGTTTCTGAAAGATTTTAAAAAAAAAAGTTAATTCTAGACAATAGAGGCTTCGAATAGACCGATTACAGACTGAAATTTGGTACAGATTCCATGGGAGCGCAGTGGCTCAGTGTTAGTGTGCTTGACTCGAGACTGAGGGGCCGCGGGTTCGAGCCTCACCGGCGTCACTGCGTTGTGGTCCTTGAGCAAGACACATTTATCCTAGCTTAGTACTGGTTCAACCCAGGAAGACCAGTCCCTGTTTAATTGAAAGATTGTTGATTAGGATGTAGAGAATCAAAACAAACAAAACAGATTCCATGCTCTTCAACTGTACAACAAAACCAGCCATGATCTGCCAGTTTTCCAATCTTCACACAGAGGTCTCTCACCCCTGTTGTCATCTGCTTTTTGCCATCTTTCTTTATAACAGCACTCTCTTTGAGTTTTTCTTTAATCGCAAAGTGGGCCGATTTAACCGAGGTTTCGCACCACCGCAGTATTTCAATGCCGGTATCATGACGGACTATATTTGCATTGCCCAGAAGGCAGTACCTACAAATCAGATGTAAAACTAATTGAAATGCCAACGAGTACACTTTTTTTAGAAACCGTGGAAAACAAAATAGATTCTTCTTTTGAAATCAGATCCTAGTTGCAAACTTACACTAGTGCTAGTTCCTGCATTGCACACAAAATATCTGACTGTGACAGTGCAGTAAATAGCATATCGATCGCGGGTTAACACTTTACCAATACCGCTTTTTATTCGATTGAAACATTGTTTTCGGCACAAGCAGCGACTTTTCTGCACAAATTTCACACCTGACAGTCAGTCCTTTGACTACGCTCCTCTTGTCAGACCACAGGTAAATCCACCGATGAGGAAACGACGGCATCAGTCAGACGATATTTCATATGACTGGATGACAGCAAAGTTCAACTTATAGCCGAAAAATGCCTTTGGCACATATAGATCTGTCTACATTGTTTTAAAATCTACCTTAGGCAGGAGAGTAACCCTAAAGTAACTGTAAAACCTGATACATAGGAGCCAAATTGGATTTGGCAGCAAGACCAGGGCCGTCGCAGAGCATTTGAAAGTGGTCTGGCAGAAGAGACCATCGAGTGCTGAAGGTACAAGACTGGGTAGAGGATGAGACGGGGGAAGACTCCCTCTCATTAGGTGGTTTGAGGGACCTCCCCAAAAATGTTTTGAATTTTAAGCGCCTTTATGTGCGTTTTTAATGCTTTCTTTGTCAAACTGATGAGTTTGGAACTTTTGACCAGATTTCAATCGTTTGGTCACAAACTTTCGCTCGAAAAGATATTCCTTGACACGCGAGAAACTGAATTCTTGACAAAATTTTTTCAGACAGCCACGATTCTGCATGCTTCTTTGACATTATTTCACCTACGTGTCCAGGCAGGTTTTACTTTTAGCAATGACTTGGTGACACTTCAAAGACTAATATTTTCAAAAAGATATACAAAATGTACTAACGTCTTTTCAGTAGAATACCCATCAAAATGTATAAGTTGCTTAGATTTTGACGTGCAAATTTCCTTGTAGACAGGCCAACATACACAAATGAAATAATAAAGCCAGAGCCTGCTGTTGAACCACGACGGCTGAAAACTTCTCTGCTCAGGCTTCTTTACGCCAAATGAATGTTGAGGGAACTGAAAATTCTTGGGATGATTTAGGTACCTGTAGGCGGCACATGTATATATATATATCCATAATGGAATAACAACATTGACATCAAGCACTTCACAATCAGGATGCATGCTCATATCATGTTAATTCAAAACATTTTCAACATACTTTATCGCCTGACATATTCTTTGATTTAGAAATACGAAAAAAACATTTTGTCAATTTGAGGGGTTAAAACTGGATCTTAGTAAGCATGAGCCCCAACACGAGAAAACCTGTCTCGGGGGTTCAGACCGTGTCACTCAAACCAACCTGCTCAGTTACAGAGACTATGAGCTAGAATGCTGAAATGTTGTGTGTACTTTGTGCAAGTTTATCAATTATACTTTCCTCAGAGGGAATAACAAAGGCGCTGATCAGTCTGTGCCGATGCTCAGGCAGGTCTGCACGTTTGTTGTTCGCATGCAACGAAGTCAGATTTTCTCGGGACTCTGCCCAAATCAATAGTTTAACGATTATGAAAATAATCAAGCAGGTGTCATTATATTAAATAATGGCATTTGGTACAGAAATACCTACAGCGGAATCCCATCCTGTGGTTTAAAAACTGGCTTCTCGGCAGTAAAACAGTTGGAAAGCATGACTGAACAGTACCCCACATTGTACAGCGTAAAGATGACCTATAACCTCAAAAAATCAATAATCCAATGGGAGTCTGTATGTACATGTATGTTTACATCCAAGGCTTGAAAGTTTATCTGCACAGTGTGTAGTACTGTGAAGTAATTGTTGCACAAGTTGCAGGTAGGGAGAAAGAAAGGAGAAAGCCGGGAAAATTGAGAACACTTACACTGAGCCTGAGGTCTACTTTCACTTTAGATCCCCCGAGTTCTGGTAAGCGCATCCCCCCCTTCTGCCTCGAGGCTTCTGCATCATCACATCATCAGAGAACGTCCCCAATCTATTATTAATGGCAATCCATCACTGTCGACTGTTGCACATTTTCCACAAAATGGCAAATTTCAGATATTTCGAAGCTTTTGACAGTTGCTAAGGCCTAAGTGCTGGTACCCGCATTTGCCTGTCCTCAAGGATCCATAAGCTGGCGGAAAAAAATTGTTTGGAACCTGTAGAATAATTAGTTTCCGTAACCTTGGGCGGTTACGCTAAAAATTTTAAATATCAACTATTTGAAATGTACATAAATATATTCGAATAAAATGACATTTCTGTAAGCATATTCTTTCAATAAGTTGTTTAAAACACCTTCGGTGTTGAGTAACAGACGCCTGTGGCGTTTGCTTTATTTCGTATTTCTTCGACATCGGGTGGAAACTACAGCAGACCCTACGGAAACAGCAAGTGTTTACAATCTAAAGACACCGCGACCACCTCCTTTCGGGGTTATCGAAGACGCCGAAGGCGACTGGTGTCTTTAGAAAAAAATTCTATGTCTATAAAGTTTACAAACAGTTTGGGTCCAGATCAGGCCTGACAGAAGCCTGATCAGGTTCCTAACTGTTTGTTACTTTCAAGTCCTATTGTTTTGGTTATTGTTTTATTATCTATCAGCACAAGAGCAAGAGCACAAGAGCAAGGGCCAATACCCAGATCACAGAGGAGTTTAGGACACTCCTTTTTTAAAGAAAAATTTAGCCAAAAGTTTTTGTTCTATATTTCTGCTTTTTGTTGTTGTTGTTTTTTATTTTATCAAAATTAGCACTCCCTTGCGTAATGCTCATGCAAGTATGGGCGAAGCAAGTACATTAGATAGATATAATATAGAGCTATAAATTCAGACTATTAAGATTTTTGTGAAACAAAGTTATTAGGTGGTCGAAATTAGGCCGCGGTCTAAATATGCCTAAACTTTCCGCCGGTCAGACACCGGAATTCGATGCTTTCCTGTTCCGTCATTTCTACTGACTGTCATACAATATATATTATACTATACCTTGACTCGAGCAAATATGCCTGCACCAGCCAAGCAATTCATTTTCAGTATTTATCAGCTGTTTATTTTATCCAAAATGTCTCCAGTGTTTGGATGTTAGACTCTATTGCGTCATAGGATATGCCACCTTTGATCTCGAGATGCTTATGCTTCAACTTGGAATCAGAAATTATTCCAAGTTCAGATAGATTCCAAGATCAGAGCCAACACAAATTCCATTCACCGAAAACCAATTTATATATAAAATATAAGCACTAAATTTACCATTGAATTATGAAAATGCGATGCACTAAGTCAATATTCTATAGAAAATGTAATGACCCTTTATTATTAAAAAAACGTTGAGTCATTTGACTGAGTTTTTTGAAGCATATTAACCTAACGTACATCAGCGTTTTCGGTAATTCTACGGACCCCTGGGGGTTGTTTGAATTGCTGACGAGATGCTAGCAGAATAGGCTTAAAACTACAGTAGTATCATGTTACCACTGAGTTCCACTAGGTACATTCTGATTATTGCAGACAGCATTTTTCTGTGTATTTGCATAGGAAATTATACGCAATGTAGAGGAAATCTCTCAAATTAATTTTTCTTTCTGCTAATTTTCGGGTCTTTACCTAATGCAATTTATTTAAAATGCAATCTAAAAGATGTTCTTGAGGTTGTTGCAATATTGTCAGGAGATACAGTGAATAAGCTGTTAAAATAGTTATAGCAATTTCCAGTCAATTTCAATATTACTTTATTTCAGTCACAATTAACTTTCTGATCAGATCTATGCTACTCCATCTTTTAACTTTTTCCTTGCCAGCGGCGACTTTTGTTGTCTGCTGATAACATTTGCAAACAGTTTAGACCCAGATCAACCCGACAGAACGTCGGTCGTGATCTGGATTCAAACTGTTTGACACTCTGATTGTGTTTGTGAAGGGATATTTTGAAAAAAGTTAATCTGAGCGTCAAACAGTATGTATTTAGATCATGCCCCATAGGCGGATCCAGAGGGATCGCTCGAACCCCCTTTGAGACAAAAATATTCCATTTTCAGGTAGAATTTTCAGAAAATACGGAAAAATAAGTTTCAATTAATAATTCGAACCCCCTTTGTAGATATCAATACCCAATGAGGAAATCCAGGATCTGTCCATGTGCCCCATAGTTTATCAGACTTGATCTGGATCTAAAAAGTTGGTGAAAGTTATAGGCAGACGACAGCAGTTAAAGGCAGACAGTGCAGGCTCAGATTAGGCACAGTTACAATCAAGAGATTTTATCACTATATATTCTTAACCCTTATAGCGCCAATAAAAATGCATCTGAAAATGTCGTCTGCAGAAGTCGTCTGCTGCAAATAATTGCCTAGCATTACTGACGAATTAAGTATAGAAGCAAACATCATGCACCCAGAACAGACTGCTCCTTTTGTTGCGATTGCCCCCAGGGGGGTACTCTGATATTTTCTCACATACGTAGGCTGGGCCCATTTCTTTGGGTTCAAAATTCTGAATTTCAATATTTTTTGGATTTCAGAAAAATTAATATTTTTTGGGGGAATGAAGATTTTGTGGATATTTTTTTGTAGTCATCACAAAATTGGGCTAGTTTGAGGGTCATTTCTATGCAATTTTGGGTCTTTTTTTAAGGTCAAGGTACAGAATTGGGATATTTTTTTGGGTTGCTAAAATTTCAAATATTTTTTTGGGGTGCTTGAAATTCCTGATATTTTTTGGGGTGAACGCTAGATGCTGGGTCCGAGCCTACGTATGTGGAAAAAAATTAGAGTACCCCCCCCCCCCCTGGGCGATTGCCGCATTAAGCTTTATAAAACGGTAGGATAAATTATAGATTTCAAAAACGAATGTTGGTGGGCTGGGATTGGGGCTAAAATTATTTAATTTAGATTCTTGATCAGTTTTTAGATTAGGCAATGACTCCATATAATTTTGTTATTAATTTTCCTTTCAATATTTAAGGAAGTTTATCCGGTTTGTACTTCTGTTCCAAGCCTCTCATTGTTAGCAAATATCTAAAAATTCTGGCTTTTTATGTCAGGAAAATGCAATCCCTCATTCGTTTAAATACTTCTGCAACCCTACTAAAGATCTATTGGTGAAATTAGTTCCACCCATCTTCCATTAATTAGAATAAATTGTTAGTAGAGTACACACTTCAAGATTTATCCCCTCTCTTTACACACACTAGGTGCAGAGAACTAGCAGTGTTTGTACCTAGCACAGCTGTTAACTACTGCTGGAAGCATTTACCGGATAAGACCTATTAAAGAGATTATCAACATAAGCTTCTGAGCGACATACAGATAAGGCAGTTTTTAATCCTAAACTTTGGCATGTATATATATATATTTTAACACCAGTGTATATAGAGCTCTAACAGTGTTTTCTTACTGCTTGGCAGACTTTGTCTGAGACGGTTCTCCGAAAAGTCAGCGGAGGAGATTTACCTACTACAGAACAGAACATATGCTCTACGACCAAATCAACAATTTTAAGTCATTGTTCTTTTCATCCCCGGATCCTATAGGCTACCTGAAATTTTGAAGTTTTTTTAGGATGTAGCAAGTTTTAGCTATTCCCCTTTGTTTCTCCCACACGGTGTAGACCGAGGGTTATCATTACGGTAATGGCTCAATTAAAATTTAAGATTAAAACCGGTGTGTTTATGTTTTGCACCTCTGACCCAATAAACTGGGTCCGAGTTTGCACTTAGTTATTTTTTTCTAGCTGGTTAAAATGTTTTAATTGGTGACTCTCTTTTTGTGAATCTCGTCTATGTACTCTTTGATGCACAGTTCCACCTGTGTAAGTCCACATTCGTCATACTGGGGTATGAGATTTAATGCTAAAATGTTACCTAATGAGGTTCAATAGTA
>CAXHUL010000480.1:0-16758 GCA_964019695.1 Loripinus fragilis | reverse complement strand
ATCGTTGAAAAAAATGGCCAGCTAGTTTCGCTGTGTGTTAGGTCTGATAAAGACAATTATAGTTTTCTTTCACTCTGGGAACGAGCTTAAAACTGTTTTGGTACAAATTCTAAATCAACAATACATTATTAATGCGAATAAAACAGATCAAAATAAAAAAATATTGTTGCTATCGAATTAACATTGAATGCTATATTAAAAAAAAGAGTTATAAATTTGTTGGAAAATATAAGCCAGAGCGTAAGAGATTATCAGTCCGGTTATAGTTAAATTAATACTTTGTTTCTGATTGAATTACCTGATTACCGTGTATATGCATTTATACAAGGTTCACATCAGTGCGGATTAAGTCCTACATGGGTAAGCATATGCCGTTTAAGTGAACTTTGGTGTACATATGTTTTTTCACAAGTTCCACAGTTATAAGTAACCCCGCTGTGATTAAGCATATGACTTCTGTATGGCAAGCCATTTTACTATTTATTAAGGAATGTAGATATCTAATATAGGATATAAGATATCTAATATAGGATATAAGATATCTAATAAACCATATAAGATATCTCATATTGTTTAGCAATTCAGATATCTTATATGTGATATGAGATATCTTATATCATATATAGGATATCTTATATAGGATATCTTATATCTAACATACGATATAAGACATCTTATATCGCATATAAGATATCTTATATATATAAGATATCTTATTTAATATGTAACATATCTCATATTGCATATAAGATCTCTTATTTAATATATAAGATACCTCATATAAAATATAAGATGTCTTATATAATAAAGAAGATATCTACATTCCATAATAAATAGTTAAATGGCTTGCCATACTTCTGAGAATATCTTTCTGAGAAAAGCATTTAGCACAAGTTTACAACTTTATGGTTTGTCTCCTATATAAATAAGCATGTGTCCCGCAAGATCCTTTTTTTGCGTGAATGATTGACCACAAGCACTGCATTTAAATGGCCTATATCCACACTGGTTAATGTATAAGTCGATTTGCTGGTATTTACGTGTATTGCCGGTGCTTCATAGACCGGAAGCGGTAGATATTGGTGTTTATACCGTATAGAAAAACATGCCATATGCCTAAAGGACTATAGACTTCAATCAATTTT
This sequence comes from Loripinus fragilis, assembly GCA_964019695.1. Taxonomy (NCBI): domain Eukaryota; kingdom Metazoa; phylum Mollusca; class Bivalvia; order Lucinida; family Lucinidae; genus Loripinus; species Loripinus fragilis. The sequence continues at coordinate 15,613 of CAXHUL010000480.1, read as the reverse complement.
AAGTATTCAGTATGTGCATTGGGATTTATGTAAGCATTTAGGAATAGATTCGAGTACCGATCTGGGAGGCATGTAAAGGGGGGGGGGGTACCAATATCCTATATCCCTTTAAGTAAATAGGGAAGTATCCTATATCCCTTTAAGTAAAGTGGCAAATATCCCTATAATTAATTTTTCTAAATATCCCATATCCCTGGAAGTTAACACAAATATCCCTGAAATTATTAACGCAAAATATGAAAAAAATACTTATGTTAAGTGCATGTAATGATCTGTAATGGCATAAAACCTGTGTCACACCTTTTTAACAGTCATTTATTTGGCACAAACCCATGTATACAATGCACCATGAAAACATCTCAATCCAGGTAAACTTCCAATAAAATCATTTGAGCCAGCATTTGAGATTTGGTACTTACTTATCATATAGTCAAGCTATGAAGGCTCAGGTGAACCTGGGCAAATGCATAGATACACAAGACCCTCATTGCTCACATATACAAATTATGGATGTAGAAAAAGACTCAGACCAAGAATTAGATCTCTGGTTCACCTGGATATGTCAGCATGGGCGTTTTAATTGTTATTGGAGTTTTTTTGCACATATGAGATAAATAACTAATTCTCATGTACTAGAGGTCCAACCCTTAGCTAAGACTGTATAATTAAAAAAAGTTTCTACTATCTCTCAACCAGGTCACTTGTTATGGGTACTCAAAAGAACTGTCTCAACAAGACGATTACTTTGAGCATCGAAATAGACATGTTAAAACTGAAAGATAGCAAAATATTCACAATTTTTGCTTGAAACTTTATAAACAGGACCTTTGGAGGTTCTTGAGAGATTTTTGAAACTTTTACCAATGGTTATGCTTTGTTTTGGTGAATGAAACTTTAGTGAGATAAGTCTCTAAATACTTCTGGTCATAAATCAAGCAAGACTAAACCGACCTATTAACAAGGTAGCAGGTATGCTGCTAATGCATGGATTTGTTACCTCACTGAATCAAAAAGTACCTGCATTGCACCGTAGCCCGGCTATTACACTGCTTTCCCCGTAGGTGGGGGAGACGTGGATACAAATGAGTGGTGCATAACCAACCTACCTATTAGTTCAAACTCTTTAGATACCAGATGAGTAAGCAGGCTTTCCAGCAGCATCTTTGAAAAAAATAGGAGAAAACCAGGAAAATTATTTACAAAAAAACTAGAAAAAAAACCCTCGGAAGATCTAGGAAGTTTAACACAAAAGCTAGGAGTTATTTTACTTTTTTTTTTTAATTTTTCCCTACCGGATTACCTCAGTAAATGAACACATTTCATTCTACATGTACAACTAAGTTTTCTTCTGCTGTCAACGGGCACCCTTGCAGACTCATGAAATTAAAAGCTTTTTACAAAGGCTATTTAAGCACAAAAAAGGTTGTGTCACTGATAATCTAACAAAAATAAAGAGTAAATTAGCATGAAATCTTTTAGCATTTTTACTGGAACCTGGCCTTAAAAACCCGGCTATGACTGATAGATGATGGTAGGGTAGGGATACAGCAAATCCTTAGGCAACAAATTAATAGCCAACTAACCACAAAGTATGGTAGTAGAACTCCTGTATTTCCCGCACATCGTTTTTCACTCCGCGACTAGAATACCTCACTTCTAACCAGGTGTTGTGTTGACTGAATATTGTTGGATCGAAAATTAAAACATTAGTCTGAAAGGGGGGTTTGGGGTTCTCCCCCCAAAAATTTTGAAAACCAAGAAAGCAGGAGAAGCCATCTCTGGTCATTTTGCAGGGGCAATTTTACCTTCAGAAAATGAGGATTTTCAGAGGAAAATGCTCCAATTTAATGTATGTTCTTTTTAAATATAAGATTTAGACTGATAGGCATATGTCTGTATTAGGCTTGGGTGTAGATACCACTGTTAAAATTGTACAATCTTTATAGGTTTTAAAGGTTTTTCAGCCAAATTAAAGATTTTAAAGGATTTCAACCAAATTTAAGGTTATTTAAGGTTCCACTAAGAGACTGTTGTCAATTGTAGTCATCACCAGAGAAGGCTAGTTTATGCACCAGTGACACTAGACACCAAATACTGTCAGGGCAACACCTTGAAGTTCTTATTCTGAAACAAAATCTCCAAAACACATAAAAAGACACTTTTACTCCATCCAAAAAGTGCAAATTTTATGAAAAACTAGGAATACTAGGAGGTTTTAGACAAAACTAGGAAAAACTAGGAGCACATTTAAAAAAACTAGGAAAAAGTAGGAAAACTAGGGAAAACTATGAACGCTTAGCCTGAGTAAGGGCTATGAAGAATTGTTCTTGAGTGTCGACAGCGAATACCCTGCCCTTTGGATAGTTTGGTTCTGCTGTTGTTCGATTGTAATTGACTGAAACTTAGTGCGTATTTATTCCCAAATCTTGACATCTTGATGAGGCCATGCTTTGTTTTTAATTCACAAATGAATGTCTTAAGGCTAGGCCCGGGCTGGTCTTTTTGTATACTAGGAATGTTGCTCATAAAGCTCCAATTCTCAACAGCTTTTTCAACACCCTTACGATAGATACAGGCTGTGATTCCTCTAAACATTTCTGAAAGCCTTCTTCTTGCTGTTTGTAGAAACTCGCCATCAAAACAGTAAGGTTGTGAAGGTCCAAAAAATCTTTCTGATAAACGTTTTCTTTTAAAGCTGTAGTTTTTCAAAGGTATTTTACTGTTTTTTTTTCTGTATTTTTTTTTTATTTTTCGGCAAAAAACACAGTATCCCTGAAATTGAACAGAGTATCCTATATCCCTGGAAGTAAAATGGATAGTATCCTATATCCCTGGAAGTAAAATGGCAAATATCCTGTATCCCTATAACCCCTATACAAGCCTCATCTGGATGATCGGTACTCGAATCTGTTCCTAAATGCTTACATAAATCGCCATACACATACTGAATACTTAAAAATGATCTAATTCTCTAGTCCTTTAGGCATATGGCATGCTTTTCTATACAGTATTAACACCAATATCTACCACTTCCGGTCTATGAAGTACCGGCAATACGCGTAAATACCACCAAATCGACATATACATTTACCAGCGTGAAGCATGTGTCCCGCAAGATCCTTTTTTTGGAAGAATGATTTTCCACAAGCACTGCATTTGAATGGCCTATATCCCGTATGTATACGCACATGCCTTGTAAGAACACTTTTAAGTGTGAATGACTTATTACACTTTCCACAACTATATGGCTTCAAGCCAGCATGCATTAGCAAATGTATTTTAAAATAGCCCTTCTGTGAAAAAGTTTTCCACACGTTTCACAAATGTTTGATTTTAAGGCCAGATTTTTTTTTATTAGATGATTTACAAACTCTCCTACTGTAATTTTCCGGAAAGTAGGAAAAAATAAAATTTAATTTCTATTTTTTTTTTATTTTATCCGCCGACTCTAAATATTATTTGTTTAGTTGAAAAAAATAATATATTTTTGAGGTTCTGTCTGTGCATTTTTGAGAGTGCCACTGTTAAAAGTGAATGTCCTGTCCAGATTTTTAGGAAAATGATAAAAAATTTGAAGATTTAATACAGACCGTACTATGGTGTTTCCAGAGTTTAAGTGACCTCCGTTTTTCTTTTTTTAAACACCTTTAAATTGAACCTAGAAGAACGGCACTTAGCATGTGGATTTAAAAGCACACAGCGTAACTAAAACTTGTTTTTGGGAGACGCCCTTATTTGTAAATGAAGCCCTAATCCCCTGTACAAAAGAAGAACTTAGTTGTTTTTTCCTATGAATATACCCATGTGTACCCCTATAGATATCGTCGTATTTTTTTGACCCTGAAGTTCAAAGGTAGTGACCTATGCTAATTTTATCTCAGACCTGTTATCGATAGTTTTCGCCAAATATACGGGAATAAATTAGGTTTTCTGAAATTCAATGTATCCTAACGGTAGTTAATATGACTATATCGTCCGCTGTGGTGTAGTGGCCTAAGCCAATAATAAGGACCCTTATTATTGAGAAGGCAAGTTCGAATCTCGCAAGGAGTTTTTTTTTTTATTTTTATCAGTAAATTAGTTTCTACAACGTATGTTCTAACATGACAGAAAACTCAAGATAAGCTTGAAAATGCTTAATTTTGTGCTATTGTGTATATGTATGAACACGTGGTTACACGTGGAGTCGCTAGTAAATTGAGACTGTTTCTCCAAGAGCCACGATCGGTTGTCCGACATTCATGATTTACTAGCAACTGCAGTGTTATCCTGTGTACATTAAAACAAAACAAACAAAAACAACACTGAACATCATTTTCTCGCATTCCTGTTTAAGCGCATGCAAACCTTTGGAAAAAATAAAAAGAAACGCTCCTCATGAGATTCGAAATTACCCGATATATGCTACGAGTCCTGTGCCTAACCCACTATACCACAGCGGACAATATAGTCGAACTGCTACTTATATCAGACATTCCATTTCAAATAACCTAATTAGTTCCGTATATTCGGCGAAAACCACCGATAATAAATCGGAGATAAAATTAGCATATGCCACGCCCTTTGAACTTCAGGGTCAAAAAAAATACGACAATACACGTGGTATATTTGCATTGCTTTGATGATATTTACTAGCCTACAGGAATATCTATATCCGCTGATTCAACGCAAATCTATTCCACAAATCTCACTCGTCATCACGTTGACACACACACGCACGCACACACGCAATTGTAAAAGTCTATATGGGTCCTAGACCTACTGTATTGAAAGCAGGCAAACATAAAACTTAAGCATGAAACCTGCATGTACGTGTAACTCCTTCGATTTCAATTCATCGACTCTTTTTGCCTATGAGGTAATTTGCCATTGTTTTGTCGACTGCTGATTTTTTTTTTCAAAAACAGTTTTTGTTGTTGTTGTTTTTTCTAAAAAATTTTTGGTAATATCAGTAGAGTGTCAAGCAGTTTGGATCCAGATCATGCCCGTTGGGTCTGATCTGGGTCTAAAGTGTTTGCTAAGGTTATCAGCAGACGACACTAGTAAGTAAAGAGTTTATGACGACAATTCAAGCAAATTAGAGAGTTGACGAGAAATAGCGAATCGGGGATATACATTAAACTTCAAGAGCGTCAAATATTTGCCTGCTTAAGATATTTCGTTGATAAACTTTGTCAACAGCCGAAGCCAAGTTCAGGCTAAATATGGGGCATTCACTGGATTCATACTGTTTGAAAACCTACTTGTATTTCTGAAAGACATATTTTTTGAAAATAATTATCTCAAAAGAAAATTCAGCAGAGGACAACAACAACCCAGCATTTAAGGTTAAGCTTGAATCGCTTTTTAACACAGGCCATTTCAATGCATCTGTTTTAGATGCATAGTGAAATTTATAAGTCAGTATAAGCAGTGAATCATAGCCTACTGCGCGAGATTGGTCCAGTTAAGCAATTTTAGCGTGAAGCTGCGACTGTCTTCATCAGTTTAAACACGTGTTTTGGGTGCTCAAAGGAACCGTATCATCCAGACGGTTGTTTTGAGTACACACCAAATATTTTTTGCAAATATTTTTTGGTTGAGAAATAGGAAAAATAATTTCTGTTACGCACTCTTATCTGTAGGACTGACGAATTACCATCACTGACCCATATAAGCAATGTTTTATTTATATCGTTAGGTTCACTTGGGGACTAATTTAAAGAGGAGCGGCAAAACACACCAAAATTCCATCTAATCCCAGCCTATACAAAAACTCACATTTATGTGGAAAAAAATAATTCAATTACACGATCTATATCTAAATTCATTTCTCTAATTGATTTTTCAATTAAAATCACCATTAAAGAATAATTAGCAAAAAACGGGGGTCACTTAAGTTCTGGAAACACTTTAGTTTTACTGTTTTTTTTCTGGATATATAATTAAAAAAAAAAAAAAAAAAAAAAAAGAAAAAAAAAAAAAAAAAAAAAAAAGAAAAAAAAAAAAAAAAAAAACAAACAGAAAATGACCAGTTCAGAGCTTATTTTTTTTTTCGCACCCCCCCCCCCCCCGCCCCTAAATCTGATTTTTTTCCCGTAAATCAACTTATAACAAGAAAAAGCATAACATGTTATTACATAAAGTCAGTATATCAGTGCATCTCCATTTGCTTTGATAAGATCTGCAATTTGCGTTGGCATTGCATTGTAAAGTTCCTCCTGGACGTTCAGTGCTACACTTAGATTGGTTCCCCTCGTTGATAAAGCTCCACTTCCGCTACGCATATAACGACTGGTAACGCCTATTTCATTACAAGTAGAGAATCCTACTCATCCGACTGCGCATGCTCCAGAAAAGATTTTTCAACACAAACTTCAGTATTTTTTCAGTAGCTATAATTGGATAATTAAGTAAAAGAAAAAAATATAAAAACTTCCAGAACAAAATAAAGTTATTAAAACGGCTTGTTTAAAAAATGCACTTTATGTCAAGGGTATTTTCCAATACCACGTCACTCATGACGTCAGTGTGTATGCTACACGTAGGCGCAATGGCGGCTAGTAGTTACCTGTCTTAATATGCTGACAAGCTATCAAAGGGAGAGAACCAGTCTATGCTACACTAAGCCATGCTTCACATACTCACTTCCACATTTTTTTTTCTTTTTTACACAGCATTTGGTTGCCAATCTCATCATTATGAGGGGGTGGACAGGGGGCGGGGGTACAGGGATAGAGGGTGCGGAATCGGGGGTAGAGGGGGCGGAATCGGGGGTAGAGGGGGCTGGAAGCGGGAGTAGAGGGGGCGGGAAGAAGGGCAATTGTGGGCGGGGGTCTGGAAAGATTGGAGAGCGAAATTGCTTTTTTTACTAGAAAATTCATAAAAAATGATTCATAACGATACCCTTTAAGTCATATAAGGGCCTAGAAGGACGCAGTCCACTTTCGAGTCTTGGTTTCGAGTAATTTCGGGCGTCTTAAAAGTAGCAAACTTGATCGATTGTTTCTGTCCATATTTATCAGTCTCCGTATTGGATTGTGTCCCTTTGCTTCTCTTCGTTGGAATTTACACATTTAAACGGCGTTCAGCTGCCGTCGATAACTATTTTATTTATTTCGTCAGGGACGTAAATATAGCTACCGCTTACGCAAAAACGCATTAGAGTACGTATACCGAAACTAGTGAATTATTATATGCCAGTTTTATTCCTGGTAATAATACGTATACAAAGTGTGTGTAGAAAAGCAATTCAAATCTGCCTAAATCCAATTGTGGCAGGTGTTTCCAATTGTGACAGGTGTTATCATGTTTATGGTGGCATTACTTTCTTTGAAGGTTCGGCACCCAAAATCGAAGTAAAAAAGAGGCCCTGATTTTTTTAAAGATTTTATATTGTACACCACTACCTACATGTAGAGTGTGTTATATCGTGGCGCGCGGACCGTGATGCCGCATTTTCATTTTGTGGCGGTTCATCAATAGAAATGGTGTCGTGCATTACTACTCTCATCCTTACGGCGTCTCATCTAATTTATTCATCAGCATACGCTATTTTTAAGTGCAGACTATTAATTTAAGGCAAGTTGCGTCCCTGTCCGCGCTAGAGAATGACTTTTGTAAAAATAATAATAAAAAGGGTTAAGGCTGACCTCCATGGTATGCTAGTGTTTTGATCTGTCGATGAATGGCGTATTTTAAAGAGACTAAGTCTGCAACAATGAACATTTTTTGAAAAAAAAATCTTTTCTAAAAATGGTGTTTGTAAAAGTAGAATTAAGTCATGTTTTCTCAATAAATCTGTTCACTATAGCTGAAAACTGCATGGAAAAGTGAATTATCTTATAAAAACAGGTGTTTTTTTCTCTTGTTGGTAATTTTTTGCGTCCCTCCAATAATTATAGACGGTTAATTTTTAACATAAATGCTGTTGTTTTGATACTGATAATTTGTTAAGATTTACGAAATTGGTTAAATGTATACCTGAACTTTAGTTTTTTTACTGTGTTCTTGAAAAATAGAAACATTATTTCTAAAATTAAAAGATCAAAAGTTACAGACTATGCAGCTTTAAAGTGACATACACAAGAATCAAGTATTGAGATTCGTGCTCAAAAGAGTTAGGCCTACACCCTACAATGTTCATACTAGAATCTATTTTTCCACAAATGTGAAAGAGTTTTATGAAGGTTCCTTAGAGCATATATATCGCCAACTCAAAATCATGCATATGAACCCTTCCTTGTCTCCCTTATAGTTCTTCTAAAGCAAACTTTTTACAAGAATAGTAAGTGAGTATGATCAGGAAATACCACAATCACAAACTGCAGACAAACCCATGGCACCGCGAGGCAGAGCCACACAACAATCACGAGACACCAGGAAGGCAAACTAAGCAAAGCTGCATAACTAGAATGGACATAAAGTAACGTACAACAAAACATAGAACAATTAATTGGAGTAACAATCAACAATAAATCAACACCAGCAGAATATCCTAATACTTATACACTTTTGTAGTCTGCTGATAACCTTTGCACACAGTTTGGACCCAGATTGGCTTCTATCATGCCTGATCTTGATTCTGCCGGCCCTGGTCTTGACCCAACACTTTTGGCACTCTGATGGCTCCAGGTATTCCTGATGTTTATTTTTTGCGAAAAAGTAAGCTTTGAAAACAAATCAGCATAGGCTACCAAGTATGCAAAAAGAGTTAGTCCACACACAATTTTTAAGAGCAGCGCAAAGCATGTACCTGTATTTATGATTTTAGAAGTAAGGCCAAAAATTAACAAAATCAATATTGTTTTTGCCCTTACCTCTTCAATATCTTCAATATGTTAAGAGGTCGATAGGTTGGCAAACTTTTTTTTTTATAAACTTTTTGTATGAAAAAAGTAAAACAAGAATCCTTTAAAAAGTCTAGAAAATAGACCTTAATATCCCAAAAGGCTCAAAATTGAGTAGGTGCCAAAAGTGACCATAAACAAGAGGTTTTTGTTTTGCCAAGTATAAATATTGTTTCCTTTGCTGGTTCTAGAAAAGACATTGATCTGGAGATAGTCTGGTTCTTTGCCTACTGAGTAATTGTGCATGGAAATACGACAGCTGAGTCTATGGTGAACCATTCTTAGTTCTTCACTTACATATATACGCTTTAGTTCTTGAATAAGAACAAAATTTTATCAGGGGGTGGGAAAAATCTGATAGGGGAGGGAAGTGGGAGAGAAGGGGGAGGGAAGTGGGGGATAAGGGGGAGGGAAGTGGGGGAAAGGGGGAGGGAACTGGGAATGGGGTACCCCCCTGTCCACCCCCTCCATTATACTCTATGGGATTCATGTCTAGCGAATTCCCTGTTCATTCCAGAATTGGCATTCCTTTACTATCTTTGAATGTTCTAGTACTTTTAGAGTTATGGCATGGCGGGGGATCATGGATAAGATGTATCCCTTCTGTGGGAACACAATGCATTAGCGTGTCATTTCAATATCATGAATAATATCACTCTGGTATTTTGCATTATCCATGTTACCATTTACTTTTCTCAGACGAGACATGCTTCTTTATCTTTGCCCGTTTTCTTACTATGCTTTTGCTGCTAATGGATCCTCAGGCTCGTACACTCTCTGGCGATCTTACATTATTTTGAATACTATTAGCATGGTATATCTCATTCTGTTTGCGCCAAACACGACAATGTCCCTGGTTGTGATGCCTGTAAAATACAGACTCATGTGAATGTTTTGTGTTCCTTCAGGAGGGATATATCTTTATGCATGATACTGTGACAATCCATAACTCTAAAAGACTTAGAACATTCCTAGAATATAACAAAGTACCTGATCTGAAATGGCAAGGGAATTCGCCAAAAATGAATTCCATAGAGAACGTTTGGATTATAATGAAGAAAGAGGTTGGTAACCAACTGCTGTGTATAAAAGAAGAGATGTGGAAGCAATTGTGTGAAGCGTGATATAGTGTAGCACCAAACGTCCTGGAAGAAATTTACAATGCTATGCCAATGAGAATTGCAGATCTTATTAAGCAAAGGGAGGTGCAACGAATACTGACTTTATTATGTAGGCGTACAAGTATGTTTTTTCTGTTTTAATTGGAAAGTATTTAAGTATGTTATTGTGTTTTTATTGGAATGTATTTAATAGTCATATACAAATGCTGTCCGATTATACGTTGATATGATTTATAGAAATAAAATTGCATGATTATTAAATTACATGTATGGTAAAACATAGACCATTAATGTATAAAAAAATGTGAAAAAACAGTCCCATGGAGGAAGGTTTGGAAACTGTAAAACAGGATGCACCCCAGCAGACTGTCCCCTGGATGTAGGTTCGGAACAAGTACAATCAGACTGCATTCCCTGCCGACAGTCCCTTGGAGGTAAGATCGAAGTTGTATATAGAAAAATCACAAAAAGTCACATGTTTGAAAGTTTATCATTTCTCTATTAGTCAACATGTTCTGAATGTAAAGGCGTAAATTATGCAAGCAGTGATTGCATGATATGACATAATATATTTTAATAAACAATAAGTCGGCATCAAATAGTTAATTGTCAAATTTGAGAAATATTAGTTATCTATTTCTGACGAGGTCAAGCTGTCTACTTTGATTCATATGAAAGACTATTAGAAGATTATATTCCACCTTTCCTTGAAAAGAATTTGCCAAGTCAGATCCTCAAAACAGAGTCCATGGAGCAAAGTGTGTGGAACAAAACTTACTCACCAATCATTGTGCTTAATATAAAAGATAAACCCTCTAGGTTAAAAATGAAAAAGTATTAAATTTTATTTCTTTTATTCAAGTTGATAGTTTTGTGAATTATTTCACTATGAAAAGCGGTAATTTCGTTCACATTGTAAATTAGCAAAATTAAATTAGAATTTGATTGCAAAATATTTCACCCTGCAAGATTATACCCCTCTTTTATAGTACCAAAATGAAAAAGGGCCAAATTAAGATTATGTAAGGTGATAGATATGCAATGAAAAAGATCTGTTAGTTAAAAAGATAGCCTTGCCCTCTAGACTGAATTGGGAACAATTGAAAGCAGGTATCACAAACTCAAAACTCTGCTCTGGACCAGCGTCGCTGTTGCACATATTCAATATGTGAACAATCATTAAAGTTTAAAAATAAAGGAATGAAATGTTTTTGACTTACAATTTACATACAATTTACACAATTTAAGCATTCCAAATGGGTTGTAGATGTAATAATGTCTAAGTTCAACACTCCCAAAAATATCATCAAATGTGCACAAATATTGGGTGCACATGTCCAATGTATAAACAATCATTATGCAAAGTTTGAATATAAAAGAATGAAAACTGCTGGAGTTACAGATTACACAAACTGAACACCCATTAAGCATTTTGGATAGAAAATGTCTCATTTCCTCAGCCCTAGAAATAAGAAATGTATTTACACAAAATGCACAATTTGTATGAACAGCTATGTAAACTTTGAATATTAAGGAATGAAAACGGTTAAAATTACAGATTACACAAACCAGACATCTAAGGAATTTGAATGAAAAAGAATGTCTAAGTTCAAGACCCCCAAAACGAAAAGAAAATATTCATGAAATGTGCACAAAAGGGAAGGTGCACATTTTTTGTGTGTGAACAATAATTATGCAAAGTTTGAATATAGAGGAATGAAAACTGTGAGAGTTACAGATTACACAAAGCAGTGACGCCCTAAGTATTTCGGATGGACAACTATCCTAAGTTCAACACCCGTCAAAAATGAGAAAATATTTAACAAATATGCACAAAATAAACGGTGCATATCGGTAATATCTATACAATCAATATGCAAAGTTTGAATTTAAAGGAATGATAACTGTTGGAGTTACACAGATTACACAAAACAGACACCATCTAAACATTTTGGACGGAGTAGTTCGACACCCTTCAAAAATGAGAAAATATTCATGAAATGTACACTAAATAGGAGGTGCACATCTTCAATATGTGAACAATCATTACGCAAAATTTACCTAAATGGAATGAAAACTTTAGTAGTTACATATTACACAAACTTGGCACCCAAAAGTGTTGCAGACGGACGGAGTGGGCCCATTGCTAGTCACGACTAAAAAAACTGGCCTTCTACAAATAAAATTGCCAAAACGAATTTGATTCGTAGAAAAACATAGCCACGAGGTTCTTGGCCGGTCTCCCTTATGCACCTATATAAGAAACTATAAGCGTTTATTCATCTGAAACCATTTGTCAGCATTGAAAATGATTTGTCAGAAATAGGTAATATATAGGCGACCCTCTACAAAAATAGCTAATTTTAATATATACTCATGTCCATGAAAACAGCACCTACAAAAATGACTATCTTTTTAACGGCAAACATTTTATTTTGCAATTGCGTCGTAGTGTATACCGTAAGCTACTGATATTCATTTAATACGGAATGATCGCTTATCACCCGTGCTGGAAGCATTTAACAAAACAACGTCAAAATAGAATGTCACACAGCCAGCCTGGAATGTGTCAGTATTTTCAAAAGCATTATTCTCGCAGTTTTCTGTGCATAAATTGCAAAGAATCTCTAAATTGGTAGCCTGGAATAGTGATCTTGCCTTGAAAGCGGCTATAACTTCTCGATTTGACGTCACTAACGTCATTTTGACTAGCGCGTAAAATCGGGACATTCTTGCATGGGAATTCGTTGCGCGAAGCTGTTTGAAGCCGCAAAATCCATGTTCAAATCATGAGATTCTCGTGCTGTTTGAACATGGCTTTTACTTAAAAAAGCCTAAACTGGGCCCTGATTTGTAAGCATGACGTAACACGGGAAAGCGTTGCGGCCATGACTGGTCATTTCGCCGATGCTTTCGTTCGCGAAAACGTTGCACGCGTATATACGACGTTGTGGCGACGTTATGACGTTCGAAAGTTTGACGCTGACGCCATTTTGTTTTGAGAAATCAAGTGTAAGAAAAGGGATATTTAATGTTTAAGCGACGTTTTCAGCGCGGCGTATGCTGATTTGCAAGAATAACGATCACACATGTTTGTTTCATTGCATTAACACTTGCCGGGTCCCTCGGACGATGTTTGAACACTCGGCCTAACGGCCTCGTGTTCAAACAGCTTCCTCGGGACCCAGCAAATGTTAATGCATGAAAAAACATGCATGATCCCAATATTCAAGGAATCTTTCTTTTACGGATGCAAAATTAGTGACATTGACATAGCAAGAAGATTTTTTACTCATGTAGCAGTCATTTACATACACGGAGCGTAGGTATCACCGTTTTTGATAAACGTCAATCTCTAAGAGCTGGTATACACAAAACTAAGGGTATCTGCGTTGAGCTTATTGTTTGATAATACTCGTACCAACACATGAACATTTAAGATGCTAGAGTTGCGAAAAATGGCTGGCGACGCGCTCAAAGATGACGTCAATGATGCAACGTAATGTTTTAGAAGATTTTGATGACGTTTTGCGTGTGTGTGGGTTTGTACGACGGAAATCAGCATTGTGTAGAACATTAGGACTGTAGAAACCGCAATTAAACATTTTACGTCAATTTTTGCCGGCCCACGCCATATCTAAGCTTACATAGTGTTTTTGTTCGTGCTAGTGTAGTGTTAGGTATTGCGTCACAACTGTCAAAATTGTGGCGAAAAGATAGTGGATCTACTGGCAAATCGAAAACGTTTATACGAGATTTTTGGGTCTTTTTGTATACGCTCATATTGCGATTGGTGCAATTTGGAGGCTGACGTTACGTCATATGTTAAAGGAGTCACTGGAATCGAAAATTTGGTGCAAAAACATTGCATTTGTCCTAAATAATAATATAAATAACACAATATTGCACAGCTTTTGATAGGCCACACCTATGCGCATCTGAAGAGTGGTGCGTTTTCATTGGACATGAGTATATAATTTGTCGAAAAATCAGCTTATCGCGGACCTCACATTGTTTTTTGAAAATAAATCACACATCTTTATTCATTTTATGAGCTTCTCTCTAATAATTTTAAACTGCTAAATGCACTTTTAAACACTTTGACAGTAAAAAACTAAGGTGAGCGATTAAGGGAGATCTCAATCTTCTTTTTTATTGTTTGGTTGTACAATTACATGTGAGGGTTTCGTAACTGTTGGCATTTTTAACATTTATTAGCACGATAAATACAACATCTGAGGGTTTTAAAGCAAGAAAAATCAATGTTAATTCAGCAGCATTCGAAATTTTATGCTTGGCTGAGTTGAGCATGAAAAAAAGTTTTATAACCTCGGTGGCCTGGTGTTATGATGTGAATCTTTGTGGCCGTTTTAATCATAACATCCCTTGCAATGAGCAAGAGGGAGATAAATGTAATGCTTTGTTTGGTTTGGTTTGTTGATTTACGTCCCAGGTATGGTCATGTGGGGACGGTCAGTTCACCTAACCACACTTTTTCCTGGGCAAGCTTGAACAAGCGGTTAACCAGTGCTTCGTGCACATACTTTCGCTTGTGATTGACAATAACCCTTCTTGAATGAAACAGCGGAAGGGAAGAGAATGACCGTAGAAATTATTTCATGATCAATCTTCACGAAAGTATAGGACCGGACCGGGATCGAAGAATAATGCTTTGTAATTTTACTTGAACATAATTGAGCCACAAACATCTGATTTAATACAATGTAGCATTTTGACAAGTGTAGACTCATACGAGCCTGTGCAACCTCCTTTTAATCATAGAAACTCCAAGTGATGTTCGGTCAGTAGCTTTTAAAACAGTCATAGAATATCCAAGCGACTTGGAAAGGCTCTGATCAGACTTCTCATATGCGCAGACTGATCTGCGCCTTTGCTGGTCGCACAAACCACATTGTTGGAAATCTCATAATGCGGCTCAGTTATATGCACATATCTTGCCTGGTATATGCTATGGAGTTATTTTTTCTTGGTGCAATGGTTTGATATGTAATTGGTGATTGTGGCATGTCCTACATGAGATTTAGGTACTTGTAACAAATGCACAAAAGCCTCCTTTTAAAGCTTATGCTGAGGTATACAACAGAACATGACGTCCGAATTTGTGCTTGAGTCTTTATCCGCATACTTCTTAATGTGCAGACTCGCCGTCATCATTGATTAAAAGTTTGACAAGTAGCACATTTCGTATGTTAGCTTATTTGTCTTTTGCGATTTTATTATTATTATTATTATTATTATTATTATTATTATTATTATTTATGCGCGGATATCCTGAAACCAGAAAATTCCGTCAGGGGGATCCTGATTGTTTTAATCATCCACCTATATCAGAGGGCCATACGGACCTTCCTCGAGAATTACTTCTCGAGGCGGTCCGTGCCAGTCTTTCCAAGGAACCATACATCAACTTTTCCAGTGGGAATTTTAAAAAAATAATTTGTAAGATGATGCTTCATTGTTGAGTGCCAAGTTGTATTTTCTACTGTAAAGGCTCGCATAAATATGGGTTTGAAACAGTGGCGCCGTTGCTCGAAATGAAAAGTCACCAGTTTGATCATTTATTTTTTTGTCTGTCTGTATTTGAAAATAAGTCAAAGAGTTCACATTATAAAATAATGTGCCTTTCAAACTCTGTAGGCGAAA
>CAXHUL010000477.1:1339315-1385713 GCA_964019695.1 Loripinus fragilis | reverse complement strand
TGCCAATTGCCATTCTGCAGCAAAATTTTATGTAGTTTTGCCGCGGATAAGATGTCAGTGCATATAGATTTTTGTTTAAGTTAAATACTTTTTATGACATTGCTCCTCCACAGAATATAAAAAAACATTTGATAACAATTTTTATCATATAACGTCGCGTCTGAGAGTGAAATAACACCATGCATTAAAACTGATAAACCACGAGTGGCTTACAGATTTTCGAAACGTTATGAAATTACGCTTTTACGTCACGCATATGACAAAACCCTAACGTTTTCACCCCAAAATAAGATTTCAAAATAATTTCAAATGTCATATGAAAACTAGAATCATAACATTCGTGCTCCTGTATAATTGAATTTATTAAAACTCGTTGCAAAAAGAGATAAAATGCTCAGCAAGCCTCGCTTTTATTTCTCTTTTTCTCAACTTGCTTAATAAATTCAATAAAACATTAGCTCTAATGTAAGATCCTCTATGAGCCAAATAAGGAGTTGGTACCAGTATGGGGACTTGTCCTTCAGAGTGAAGCTGGAAAAAGGGATGTGAAGATTCCAGCTGTGGGTCACAATTCCTGCTAAAATTGTGATTTATACAATACCAAGAAAATAAACAAAAATTGTCAGGAACAATTTTGTTTTAATAACATGATATACACAGAACCAAATATAAGGAAATCCTTGTATTGCACTTTTTATTTTACCTTAAATACATACAAGATATGGAGTCCAAGACAATATTGGGCGTAACCTCCACGTGCAGCAACACATGCACAACACCTGTCAGGTATACTAAAGATGATTTGGTGTATCTTTGTTGTCGGAATCTGCTGTCATTCATCCTGAAGTGCAATACTAAGACAAGAGTTCCATTATTTTTGGTTCATTCTATAAATAGCATGTCTAAATCAATTCTTCGTAATCAGATGTAATATGTAAGCCTATATATGGCACTGGCATACTGGAATAGCATATGCTTGCTTTCAGGGTGAGGAGACACCTATTTATGGTACTACAGGTTGTTACAATGGTAACATAGTATTCATCAGACGCTACAAAATTAAGAATTTGGATATGAACTTTAAAAATATTCAGGAGATGCGACAGGTATATATATTTAATCACCTACGTTATAAGTTTAAGGTGAGATTTCATGCGCGGATCCAGAGAGGGCGGGCAAGGGGTCCAGACCCCTCCCTGAAAAAATCACAAAAATATAGGGTTTCTTAGCAATACTGGTACGGATCCCCTGTAAAATCATCACAAGGCTACCAAGCCAGCATTCAATGTTGGGCCACCATTGGCCGGCCAGCGAAAGGCCATTTAAATGGTGTTTTGCTGGCAGGCCGATGATGGTCCACTTATAGTTGAATTTGGCTCTTCTCACCCCTCGTCAACTAAAAACCGTAGTCAAAGTTGGACCCCTCTGAATAAAACTTTCTGGATACGCGCATGACTTTTACGATCGTTAGATGTCCCATCGTCTATCGTCAGTCGTACATTCTCACTCACAGAGTCAACAATTATTGCTTAAAGACACCTCCTCCCAAATTGTAGGCTTGATTTAGACTAAATCACGTACGAAAGATCCTTCTATTAATATTTTTGACAATTTTTCAAATGGTGTCAGTTTGTGGCATAACTAGATCAAATGAGCTAAAATTGATTTTGGCAAGGCAAACTTTAAACAGTTATGCTCATAACAGTTGAGCATTAAGACGTTGTCTAACTGATGGTCTGATCATTTACATATTGCTGGTCGTTAGATTTAATCCTTTGGAAGAAGATAAATTTACTGAAAATGCAATTAATGGTATAATAAAAAGCATCAATGTCAATATATACTGTGAATCCAGAACAATAACATTCTGTAAAATATAAATTATTTTGATGTTTTTGGCGGTCGAATAAAAACACTGAAAAAAGTCAAACAGTACTAGACAGGTCGAATTTTCCCCCTAGTTTAATAGAACACAAGATCTGATGATTATAACATAATCCTTGTACATGTATATGCACAGTAACATTAAACTACTCGCCTGCTACATGCTATAAATAACATTTTCAAAACGTTTTGTTTCTAGATCAGAGTGGAACTAACGTTTGACCCGATCTAGGTCCAAGGTATTAAGCACTCTGATAAGTATGTAGTATGCAAATAGTTGATGCAAAACCGAGTATAACCGATTATTGCTTGCTTGTTTTCACTGTGAGCTAAATAAGATGGATGAACCAAGCATATAAGAGGAACAACTCAAATCTCCACACAGGCAATGTGATTATTATTATAAAGGCTGAGTTGCCCAGCTTTAATTGAGTAATAAAAAGAACTGATTTGTATTTACTCACATTTACTCACATGGAAAGATAATACCAGTTACATATAGAATGTATGGCATACAAATTAATAATTCTAGGTAAGTTCTTTAGACATTATTAGAATGAATATATGAGGCCCATTTTCTAAAGAAAACATTACTATAAGCAAATAATGTCCAATTTATTAACTTGAGAAGCATTCAGTATTTTGAGTCTAAAGTACAAAGCAAATCTGTAGACACCTAATTCCACGTTGAATGTTTATTTGCTATTTAACAAATTTGGTAATGTTGATATTTACTACTTCTAACCTCAGTTACTTGAGATATTTATAGTAAGAAGGCTCATTTTTTCTCTCACAACAGATCAGGATTTCCGCCGTTTTTACCAAGGTGTGATAATTCTATTTCACTTACCTGTACCAGCCTGTGGGAGATAAAAAAAAAAACAAACAGCCGCATGTCCACCGCACGCAGGCCGCACGTCGACCCATTAGGTCATTGAAATGTTAAAATAACGTCACCATGTTGCATCTCAGCATATTCAGGATTTTCTGGAAGCATTTTTTATGTTGTTTTTTTTTTCAATATAAAATGAGGCATTTAGTGGTGAGCAAGATAAATAATCCATAATTCTTGTGAGGTTGTGATAGAAAAAATCTGTCCCTTGCGATCACCTTTTGTCATCACTCAGCAAGCCTCGTAATGCCAATTAGTGAGCCTTGGGATGGATTTTTGTATCCCACCCTATCACTCATGATAGATACTTATAATCTTATATAATGTTAAAATGTTTGGCATATCTTAGTCCTGATATAGCCCTTGGGCATTTGGTATGTGCTGTTTTTGTTTTCAGATGTATAACTTAAGGCACAACAATCTTCTAACATTTCTTGGTGCATGTGTAGAGCCTGGTAACATCGCAGTTCTGTCAGAGGTCTGCCCAAGAGGAAGTCTTATGGTAGGTTGCAAGGCGATTGCGAGGATGAACCTGTAATATGCAAATCTGGCAAATGCAAATGAAACAAATTAAACCCAAAAAATCAGCGCTTTGTTGAGAATAATCAACTGATATGTGTAATATTAAATGATTGAGCTAAATCAAAAGACTTACCATTACACTGTTAGTATGGCTTGAGTAAAACAAACCGTTACACTCAATGCCCACTATGTGACATCTTGCATGATTCTAGATTGCCTAAAACAGTAATAGTTTGTAGATGATAATTGATGACATACATGTACTAACATATGTTTAAAAGTAGTTAGTGGTATATAGCACTGTTGATAACGTTAGTCTTAGTAACATTTTATAAAATAATGTGTTTTGTATGTGGACAATGAAGGTGCAGACCTGCAGTGGGCCAACACAAACATATCAATACTGAAATTGGTATACACCATCTGTGAAACTATGTATTACTTATCCAAATTATTCACATTCAAGCTAGCTGGTCAGTTTAGATTTAATTTGTGGCTAAAAAAAGTAAGTGAGTATGATCAGGAAATACCACAATCACACACTGCAGACCAACCCGTGGCAGCGTGAGGAAGAGCCACGGAACATTTATAGTTTCAAAACAACTGTAAGACAATAATTGGAAAAATACCAGCTTTCTCTTGCCATGGTGCCCACTCTTAGTCTGATATAAAATTTCCTGACTTTTCACTGACTTTTCCCTGACCATAATTCATTTTTGACCATTTCACAGCGCATTTGCGCCAGCTTCCTCCCCTTACACCCGTCTGCTACAGACATCAATCAAACTTAATCCCTAAAATGTATGAATTTTACATCAAAAATATGTGTTTAAATCAAAAAGACAAACAACAGGCAACAAGTGTGTAAAAAAAGAACATTACATAACTTTTTGTTGCATAAGATGATTTGTTAATATGTTATACTGCTTACCTGAGCTGTTGGTCTCATGGATTTGGAGATTTTTCCAGGTTTTTTAAATATGAGTCTATAAGAGCAAATGACCCCAGGACATGGCCAATTTGGACCTCAGGGGCATGGTTGGCAAGATTTATGCAGGGGACCACTAAACATTAATATATACATGATATATAAACTGTGGGCCTCATGGTTTTAGAGGGCTTTCTTTTCATTTATAGTCAATATTAGATAATGACATCCAGGGTGTGGCCAGTTTGGACTCCAGGGGCATGGTTGGCTAGATTTATGTAGAGGACCACTAGACATTGCTTTAGATCCAATATCCTGGCACAACCAGTTTTCGACCGCATAAGAAGTATTTTGTGTTGTTTTATTTACTTTCAAGTCCTATTCTTTGGTTATTGCTTTATATTATCTATCAGACCAAGAGCAACAAATATAGAGCTCTAAAGCATTGAGTTTCCTCTTGTAAGTCTGACAAAGCCTTTCATTTAGAAAGTGGTCAGTGGTTGCAAATTCTGATATTTAACAACCTATTTTTGACCGCCTGGGGTAAATATTTTCTGTCAAAACCAAATAGCCCTGAGTATGTCTCTGTTCTTGCAGTACAACCTTACAAAAGCAAAACACATGCAAACTATTTTTGAAAATGGTAATGTAATCCGACACACCAAGAAAATATACACCATGTGTGGAAATCTGAATGGACAGTTGACTTATTTACGGTAGGGTTATGTTTTTTGGTATTTAACAATTTCTGTGCTATCAGCAGAGATAAAGCACAGGCATTTCAACACCAGAGAAATTATGCCTCACACCAGTATAAATAGTAACTGCTGTAGACGATGATGTGGTGATTTATTTGACATTTTCTGAAGCCTGAACAATTTTTAAAAGTAAAGATAATGAAGAAAATTGTCATAAGCACGGTATACCAAAAGTTTACCTCAAAATAAATTTATTCTGTAAGCTTTTCAATATTAATCAGCAACAATGGTCACAGGCAACACAGTTTATCATGCAGATATATAAAATATGAATTTTGTATCAAAAATTTAGAACCTGTAGCCATGAAAACAAGCAGGTAATTTGGTAATAAGAAAAAACTAAAGAAAACAGAGTCCTCTAATACAATGTTTATTCATGGTTCAAACTCAACTACCAAAGCTAAAAATAAAATGCTATTTAACTTGCCTATCCCTCCTGTAAACAATGATACCATCACAGCTGCAACATTCAGACTATTAAGATTTTTGTGAAACAAAGTATTAGGTGGTCGAAATTAGGCGGTGGTCGAAAATAGGTTGTGCCGGGAGCTGTGGGCCCGAGTTTCAATGGCTCGAACTCTGGTGGCTAGTTCACCTTTTAAAGTTTATATGTCTATGGAAGCTTTATGTTGCCAATGGGCAATTGCAACTAGAGTTCAAATCCAATCAGCCCAAGAACCTTTTGCAGCCTTTCCCCTACCTTATGTGCTTTACATGAAATCTGATCACAACTCCAGATATATACTTCTTTGAAAATGTGAACAGACAATGACAACAGATCATCATATACTCATCATCATACCTCACTTGAGCCTTTGACTCAGGTGAATTGAAACAATGTGACCAAAATTTACTTAGATTAAAATAACAGTTACTAGCCAAGAGCAATATATATTAGAATAACTGGATTGCATAATTTATTTATCTAAAACTACTGAAGTCATCATCTCATATCTGTTTGTTCAATTTTTAAGGGATTAACCAAGCATGATTTATAAATTCCCTGACTTTTCCCTGACTTTGAAGAATTTCTAATTTCCCTGACCATTTTACAGAATTCCCTGACTTTTCCATAACCTTGAAGAAAAAACAAACTTCCCTGACTTTTCCCTGACCAGTGGGCACCCTGCTTGCTCTTCAAGATGATTGCAAAACTAGAATTGACACAAAGTAATGCATAACAAAACAAAGACAAACACAGAACTCCCAAGACCAATGGGAAGCACACCAAACAATAGATCAACAACAACAGAACCACTGACTTAGAACTGACAGCAGCCTAAGCCACCCTGGAGCTTAAATGCATTTTACTGGTACCAAATCTTCGCCCTCGATTCTATTATGTTGTTAAAACACAACATTGTTTACCTCGCATCGAGGCATCTTAACTAATACAGTGTATCATCACAGAGAAACAATCAAATCAAATTAACACACTATGATGAAACAAAGAAAAGGACTCAAGCTAGCTATTTTAGGGAAACTGGTCAGTTTAGATTTAACTTCTGGCTAAACCTGCAAACTTATCCACAAATAAGCTAGCTAGTGTAGAGAAACTGGTCAATTTAGATTTAACTTGTGGCTAAACCTGCTGATTTCTTCTATTGTAACATGTAATAATGGCGTTTTATTTCAGGACATAATAGCAAATGATGGGATTGAACTGGACTGGGCATTCAGGCATTCTCTTATAAACGACATTGTACAGGTTTGTGTACATTTGAGTAATTTTTAATACACTATAATTACAGTGAAACCCTTTGCACAATTCTGCTAAAACGTAAAGGGCAAGCATCATTTTCTTCCACTCTGAAGCCCATACAAGTACATACAATGTGCCATAACATCGACAGGTTAAATATATATAAATCTGAATTGAGTATTATCACATACCCGTACCAGCCCCTGGGAAAGATTTAGAAAAACAGCCGTAGGTCAGCCGCATGCTGGTCACACGTCGATTCGTGACGTAATTGTAATATTAAAATGACGTTAACGTGTCGAATCTCAGCGAATTTAGGACTTTCTGGAAGCCTTTCAATGTTCTTATCGCACCTGCTTATAGCAGGGTGCGATATAGGAGTTCAATTTTCTGTCAATCCGTCAACTGCTGTCACAATTAATTTCTCAGTACCAATGATTGCTGAGTTTATGAAACCTTGTATAGTAATTGACTTGACATGTTCTACAAGTACGCACATTGACCGGGTACCCTTGACCTACATTTCATGCTCCATTGACTTTGTCAGAATTTTATGTCGCAACGTCGAGTAAAATACATTGCATAGTTGTCATTTTTGACATACTCTACAAGCACACACATTGACCCGGTACCCTTGCCCTACATTTCACGCCCATTGACTTTGTCAGAATTTTATCAAAAAATTCAAATCTGTCAAGATGATATTCCGCTCTCTGACAGCATTTTACTTGGATCATATTTGTACTGTAATAACAAAAACAAAATAAACCAGCACATGAGATTGTGGTACTTATCATGCTGTTGGGTTGAGCAAAAGACGCCAAGGTGTGCGAGCAGACAGGTATGTGAAGATTGCTAGAGCATTAGCTACTTTGTGTAGGAATACTGCTTGACATTTACAACAACTCTTATTATTTCATTGAATCAATATGTTTTATTTACTTTTCAAGATGGAAATCTAATATTTAATAAAAACCAAAGCAACTACTGTGCGTCCAGGTTTTAAGTGACCCCCGTTTATGGCTGATTATTCTTTAATTATGATTTTATTTGAAAGTAGGTTTCTATACATGAATGTGCATCTAAACTGAAATAGTATGCTTTTTCGTCTATAGAATATAATACAATATTCATAATTTTTAACATTGCTGCATGGCATTGAAAAACATAGACTTACTTTCATCTAGTAAACTAAACGTTCCTTGCATTCTGCATAGAGTTGGATTTGGATAAAAAGCTCACTCGGTATTATAATTTTCCCATATTTGACTGCTTGGGCACTCCCTTCACTATCTATATATGGAAGCCATGGCAATAAGGAATGATCATTTTCAATTAGTGCTTTAGCATTTGAGCCGTGACATGGGATTTCCAACAATGTGGTATGTGCGTCCCACAAAGACTCAGATCAGCCTGCGCATATGCGCAGTCTGATCAGAGCCTTTGCTAGTCGCTCGAATATTCTATGAGTGTTAAGCTACTGACTGAACATCAGTTGGAGTTTCAAAGCCTAACAGGAGGCTGCACAGGCTCCTCTCAATCTACAAATGTCAAAATGCAACATTGTTGGAAGTCACATGTCGCGGCTCATTTTATTTCATTGCAGGGAATGCGTTATCTTCAAAATAGTGACATAAAAGTACATGGTAGACTCAGGAGCTCTCAGTGTGTTGTTGACAGTAGATTTATGCTGAAAATCAAAGGATTTGGTCCAAAGAGCTTCATTGAAATAGAAACAAAGGTCTTGGATAGAATTTCAATGAACTACTCAAGTGAGTACAGTGACATCATATACGCCAATCGCAACAAAAGTCGTCTGCTTTTCTCGTCTGCTGAAATGTTTAAGAAGCCTCTATGGCAAACATGGTGGACCCAGAACAGACTGCTCCTATAGGAGCAGTCTGATCTGGGTCCACGCTTTTTGCTTCTATACTAAATTTGTCAGTAATGTTAGGCAATTATTTGCAGCAGACGACTTCAGCAGACGACATTTTCAGATGCATTTTTTTCTTGGCGCTTTTGGTTAAGACCATAACATTGGTTTGAGATAGGGATTGTTTTTGATACTATAATTACAACTTTCATAACATTTCTTGAGATCTGTTAATCTGATTGGTCAAGAACGGTCATCTAATCTTATTGACCTGTATTTCATTTTTCAATGAACTTCAGTTTGTATTCATGAAAGGCGGGACTTCGATGCAAAACCTCTTTTGTGATACTGTGCAATGCTTCTATAAATAGAAATGGACAGTCGGTAACTACTTACACTTTACTTTACACTTACACAGATATTTTTAGGTAGAAAAGCAAAATTTTACTTACGTACGATGCTTTAATTAACAATATTCATGCTAATCAGCTGTCTAATACAATCTTGCTGCAATCCTGCTTTATAGAACGTTGTGACGTCTACATATGCGTCATAGTGCACACCATAGTCTAAATGCACAAAACGTTATTAAATGGAAACGTAATTTTAATAAAAACATAATTGAAAATACGTAGGAGAAAAAATAACGAAAGAAGTTGTAATTATAAGAAATGAAAATTATTTTTCTGCGTTTCACTGAGGTATGAAATGTTTGGAAAATTACATCTAATTTGCGTGAAAACCGAATAGTCCAGCAGAATTTGGGCGAATTTTAGGAGGACATGGAACTTGATTTTAAACTTTTTTTCTTTGTTGATTCTGGTAGTGCATACATTGTCTTTGAGAAATCCGAGTGATGCCACTTTGGCATCATTGAGCATTTCGATATATCCAAGATGGCTTCCAAGATGGAGGCCAATTTTTAGTGAAAAAAATTGTGTGACATGGAAAATGTCTCAAACCCGTTTTTTTTTTCCTTAAATCAATTGCTATGAAGTTGGAATCTAGTTAAAGACACTAGCTTCTAACAAAAATATAAAAATAAAATAAGAATGCAGTCAAAATGGCTGCCAAAATGGCAGTTTATTACAAAAATATAAGAAAATTTCCCCTGAGACTGGCAAACTCCAGGGAATTGAATTCAAAATGCTGATTTTACTGATTCTTGAATTACAGACATCATCCTTGTAACATCCCAGTGATGCAGCTGATGCATCAGTCACAATTTGATATATTCAAGATGGCGTCCAGGCTGGTAACTGATAAGTTTTACAAACCCATGGGAGCCGCACCTTACCTGTAAGCATGTCTGATGGATTTGTAACATACCAGGTTTCTTGCCTGATGGAGAAGCACTTTACAAACACGTGTATCTGAATAAATTAACCCAGAATGCATGTCTGATCGAGTTGCATTGTTCAAGCAGGCATATCTGAGAGTGGCATCTGATCAGCAGACGTGTCTGATGTAATGACACTTCTGTAAGAGTAGCACCAGACTTGTAGCCATCCCTTTTCCCTCTGCACTCAACTAGTCAAAATGTCGGTTGAAGAGAAAAACGGACCAGCAGGCATGGCCTACAGTGAGGTACCATGCCAACAGGCATGGCCTATAGTGAGGTTACGCACCAGAAGACATGACCTACAGTGAGGTACCACCCCAGAAGGCATGGCCTATAGTGAGGCACAACACCAACAGGCATGGCTGATAGTGAGGTACCAAACCAAACAGCATGACCTATTATGAAGTACCACGCCAGCAGGCACGGCTTATAGTGAGCCACCATACCAGCAGGCACGGCTGATAGTGAGACACCATACCAGCAGGTATTGCAGATAGAGAAGCACACCGCCAGCAGACATGCAATATTGAGTGACAAAAGGTCAGCAGGCATGCTGATTGAGTCGCCATAGTCCAGCAAGCATCCATCTTGCAGCAGCATTCAACCAGTAAGCATGTATGAACAGCAGTGGTGTTGATGACAGTGACACTAGGCCAGCAGGCATATATGTTGCAGCTGCAGCTGCAGCGACATAGCAACTATCTACAGGATATGTATGTTGTATTGACAATGTAGAAGTCTTGGCTGATAAACTTTCACATTGTTAGTTGGCATGTCTGATGGAGGGGCATCCGTCAAGTAGCTTTTCTCTTTGATTGTCAATGGACCAGGAGGCATGTTTGATTGAATAGTACCAAGTCCGCAGGCATATTTGTTGAAGTTTCATGGAACAGCGGCCACATAATGCCACCAGTTCATCATATCCGACATCCTTAACATCACGAGTGTTTAATAATGTTGTACTAAACCAGCACACATGCCGTTTAACGAGACTCAAGTGTGTAAGTTACATCCCGCTAAGCAAAAATGTACGTTTCAATTGCACCCAACTAACAGGAATGCTGAGTACTGTTGCACTGGATCTGTGAGTGGGCATGTCTGTTCAAGTAACAATTGTCAGTGTGTATGTCTGTTCTTTTTCCTGACCAGCAGCCCAGGCATCATTGCCATAGGGTCATCAGACATATTTACCATTGCGCATGTTTGATTATGTGGCACTGGACCAGCATACGTACATGTCTGAAACCAAGCAGTTATGTCTGTAACAGCTTCACAAGACTAGCAGGCATGTTGCAGTACCCATGTTTTAAACATTGCTTTGAACCAACAGGCGTGTTTGTTGCAGTTGCACCCCACCACCTGGCATGTCGGTTACAATTAAACTCGACCAGCATGCATGTCTGTTAGAGTTCCATCTACCGGCAGATATGTTTGAATCAGTTGCAACTGACTACTAAACACATCTGTAGTTGTGTGGCTGAACCAACAGGTATATATGTTACACTTGGCTCAGACGTGCAGATATGTCCCTATGCTCGTACCCAATTAATGGGCTGGTAAGCACAATTGCACCAGACCATCATGCATGTATTCTACAGTTGCACATGAGTAGCAACCATGTCTTTATAAGGTGCATACTATCAGCATGCCAGTCTGTTACAGTTTCATCTTATCAGCATCCATGTATATTACATTTGCATCTGACCATCAGCCATGTCTGTAACAATTGCACCCTGTCATTTCCCATTTACTTCTAACCAGCAGTCATATCATCCTGTAAACTTGTGCCTACAAGCATGCATTTCTGATACTCTTGCACTGGACCAGCATACATATTTGTTATAGCAATATCTAACCATCTATGCTGTATGTTGCACTTGCAACAGACCAGAAAAGTAGTAATGGTTGTTACAATTGCACCGGGTAAGCAGGCCTGTATCAACCAGCAGTCAAGAGGGCAACGAACATCTGCAGCATGCAGATACTTTACTAAGTGGTTGTTTTTGTGTTGATACACTACACTCCATAAGTATTTTTGTAAATTTTAGCCATCCATCCAGCTGGCTTTTTTTCCGCACATTGATTCAAAAAAGGTTTGTACTTTGATCAAACACTCTGTCACAAAGTTTTCAGTGATATCGTCCGATCAGTATACCCTGGCATTTATCACTTCATGTTTTGAAGGAATGTTTTCCCAAAGTAAGAAGTTTATGAGAATAAGCCAAAAGTAGCCTGGAAAGTGTATGGTGCACGTATTGATGGATACAATTCCCAGAACAAAGACAAAAACATTACCATTACAAAAAATAAGAGTGTATCATAGCAAAAACCATGTGATTCCCCACTCTGTTATTGCTGCCATCTTGAACGTCATCTTAAATATTTTACATCACTAAAAAACAACAATAACATGCCAGTCAAATTCTCCAAATACAACTGAAAACTATCTGAAATAGTTACTAACTGTGAATTTGATTTCAGGTTGAATTTTGCTTTAAATGGCGGCCATCTTGGACACCATTTTCACTATTTCAACCTTGTGAATCAAACCTGTGAATGCTTTATTTCAATCGTTTGTATTACTAGGCCTCGAAACATCGATAAAACGTAAAAATTAAAACGCTTTATATCGAGTTTTTAGTGATATAGGTCTTAGGAACCTAACTGATGGCCATCTTGGACGCCATCTTAAAATTTCAACGTTCTGAATCAAAACCATGTTCTAATTTGATCATTTGTATCATTTAGCCTCTAAACATCCATCAAAAAGTCAAAATTAAAGTGTTTTTATTGAGTATGTCGGTCATATAGTTCTTAAAAGCCTAACTGACGGCCATCTTGGACGCCATCTTTAATATTTCAACCTTCTGAATCAAAACAATGTTCGATTTTAATTGGTTGTAACATTAAGCCTCTGAAACATCCATAAAAAGTCAAACTTAAAATGCTTTTGATCGAGTATGTTGGTCATATAGGTCTTAGGAGCCTAACTGACGGCCATCTTGGACGCCATCTTAAATATTTCAAAACGCTCAATGATGCCAGAGTGGCATCTGTTGGATTCAATAATTACAATGCCTCAACAACAAGAATCAACAAAGAAATAAACTTTAAAATCAAGTTCCAGGTCATTCTGGTTTTCTACCGCACTAGAAGGTATTCATGCTAATATTCTTAAATGAGTTAATTATTGGACCAGATCTGTATGTATTTTAGAAATGATATTTTTGGTTACACATTGGCTTTATTATCACCCCCCCCCCCCCCCCAATGTGGAGGGACATAGGTTTGGCATCGTCTGTCTGTCATTCTGTCTTATGGTCCGTCTTTCTGTCCTCATCCATAACTTGGTAACCAATGGATGGAATTTCATGAAACTTTTACTGAATGTATATGACTATCAAGAGGATATACACGTGAAGTTTGATTGAGGTTTCCTTAGTTATAGCGGAGTTATTATCCTTTGATTGCCTAAACTTTAATGATTTCCCGCCCTCAGCCATAACTTTGTAATCATTAAATGGAATTTCATGAAACTTATACTGAATATATATGATTATGGTGTGGTTATAAATGTGAAGATTCATTAGGGTCTCGTTAGTTAAAGAGGAATTATTGCCCTTTGATGCCTAAATTTCAGTGATTTTATCTGTTCTCAGCCATAACCGTAAGCAATAGATGAACTTCATGAAACTTATATTGAATATAAATGACCATATTGTGGTTATGTACACGAACTTTCATCAGGATGTAATTCGTTATAGAGTAGTAATTGCCCTTTGATTGCCTATATCTAAATGATTTTTTCTTAAGCTTTAGCCATAATTATTTTATAGTAAGCAATGAATGGAATTTAAATAAAACTTTTACTGAGTATAAATGACCATAGGGTGGTTATGCACATGAAGTTTTGTCAGAATATCCTAAGCAACAGAGGAGTTATTGCCCTTAGATTGCTTAAATTTAAATAATTATTCCTGTCCTCAGCCAAAACTAAGTGAGCAATTGATCTAATTTGATGAATTTTATTCTGAGTAAATATAACCATAATAGGGTAGTGTTTATGAATTTTTGTCAGGATATCCTAGGTAATAGTGGAGTTATTTCCTTTTGATTTTCAAAATGTTAATGGTTTCATCTGTCCTCAGCCATACATTAGCAAGCAATAGAAGGAAATTCAGGAAACTTTTACTGAGTATTTATAACTTTAGTGTGATTATGCATGCGAAATTTCATGAGGATGTCATCCGGTATAGAGAAGTTATTGCCCTTTGATTGCCTAAATATCAATGAATATTGGGGGGGGGGGGGTGCACATGAATATTCATAAGACTGTCCTTAGACATACATGAGTTATTGCTCTTTAATTGCCTTAATTTCAATGAAATCAATCTCGCCGAATTCGCTTGTTCATATATTGTTAGTGTCATTATTCCATTGTTAGGCGAATTTATGGTCACCGGCTGGGAAAGGGCTGACCTCTTGGGTCTCATTTGTGGTGTCTAACTGTGAGTTTGTCAATTTCCCATTGGTATCCTGGGTCAGGTGTGGTACTTGATTGTATTGAATCCTGATCTTTGCACCCTTAATTAGGTATTTAGTGTCATTATTCTACTATTTGGTGAAATTTGCTTTTGTTTTAGATCTTCTATGGACAGCTCCAGAAATCCTTCGTCTACCAGGTTGGAGTCCTGGCACTCAAAAAGGAGATGTTTATAGTTTTGCTATCATACTACAAGAAATCATAGTACGAGGTTTACCATTTGAGTTTAATGATCAGGATAGTTCAGGTATTTTATCACCTATAACATCTATAATAAGCACCAAATGCACTATGATATCGGTTATGATGCGAGAAAGAGGTACATATGATCAGGGAATACCACAATCACTCACTGCCATGGGCAGATCCAGGGGGGACAGAGTGTCCGGACCCCCCTCTGAAAAAGCACAAAAATATAGGGATTCTTATCCTGGGTCAGGTGTGGTACTTAATTGTATCGATTCCTAACCTTTGCACCCTTTTTTTACTTTTCTTAGCAGTACTGGTCTGGATCAGCTGAAAAATCACAACAATATAGGGTTTCTTAGCAATACTGGTCTGGATCACCTGAAACATCACAAAGCTACCAAGCCAGCATTCCATGGTGGGCCATCATCAGTCCACCAGCGAAACGCCATTTAAATGTATTTGGTATTTGGATCCCCTAACCCCTAACCAAACTAAAAGACATAAAACAGTATCAAATTTGGACACCCCCCCCCAAATAACAAAACTGCAGACCAAAACATGACACTGTGATGGTTAACCAGTCCTTGGGGTTTCTGACCAATTGAGGCTCAGACCAGCCTGCTTAGCTACAAAGACTAGTTGACAAATTTTGCG
This sequence comes from Loripinus fragilis, assembly GCA_964019695.1. Taxonomy (NCBI): domain Eukaryota; kingdom Metazoa; phylum Mollusca; class Bivalvia; order Lucinida; family Lucinidae; genus Loripinus; species Loripinus fragilis. Next base: position 1,370,426 of record CAXHUL010000477.1, on the reverse strand, counting down.
GGAAGCAAGTTCGACTACAATTCTTTCCAGATAGCAAATAGCAAAAGCATTTGTCAGACTGCACGAATGCAGAGGCTGGCCTGTGCATTTGTTATTTGCATACAACAGTCAGATTTTCTCAAACCGAGGCCCATTCTTTAATAAGCATCATAGTAAGAGAATTTGAGTCGCAACATGTGATTTCCAACAATGTGGCATTTTGACAAGGGTAGACTCGGACGAGTCTGTGCAGCCTACTTTTAAGCTTCAAAATTCCGAATGATGTTAAGACAGTAGCTTAACACTCATAAAATATTCAAGCGAGTAGCAAAGGCTCTGATCAGACTCTGCATATGCGCAGGATGCTCTGAGGCTTTGCTGATTGCACATACCAAATTATTGGAAATCTCATGTTGCTGCTAATTTGTCATTGAGTTCAGACATAAAGCAGAATACACTTAAACTGGTGCTAAAAGGTGTGTTGTTGATTGTACTACAAAATAGTCCATGAACAGATTTAATCAAACCACATCAACTGTTTTTCAAATTTTGTAGGTTCTCTCTATTTCGTAGGAGTCAGGTTAAGCTATCAATGTCTTTACTGAAGTAATAAAAAATTGACAGATAATGCTTCTTTTTTTTTTTACAGAAATGGCGAACCGTGTTAAAGCTGGAGAAACGCCTCCATTTCGGCCCAAAGTTAGTTCTGAATCCTGCTCGCCTGAACTATTTGAGATTATGATTAACTGTTGGGATGAAACGCCAGAGATTAGGCCTAGTTTTGATGCTATAGACAACACATTGAAGAAACAACTAAAGTAAGTTGATACCTTAGCTTTAAACTGTGCAATTGACAGAAAACAGGGCCCCATAGCGCAATCGGTAACGGGTCTGACTACAGATACTTGGCTGATTGCACATTCAGGGCCTAAAGCTGTTTGAAACGTTGATGGTATTCTTAAACTATTTTAAGAAATTGAAACGAAAAAATTAACACGAAATAACGACAAAAAAACGTTCATTATCACCCAACATGCAAAGAGTTAAAATATAATTATTCAAAATGATTTGTATTTTTATCAGAATGGATCTGCACTGACAGTTATGTAATTTATGTTAAAACAACGTTCTTGTAGACGTCAGAAGCAGTGATAGACATCTAAAAGTATGTTTAATGATTTTAAAGCATGTACATGTGCATTACATGTTTTACATATAGGCCACAGCCTTAATGACGAAGTCGTCAATATATAGCTAATTGCACAAACTTAATCTACAAAGTGTTAAGAAGTTATCCTGCATATTTTATGAAGTTGTCTCCATTATTCATGGAAATATGGTCTTTTGAAAATATGCACCGTCTAAACTTTAACACGCAACGACAGAAACGTCATGACGTTGCTAATGACGTCAAAGTTAAATCTCTGATTTGCGGGTTTGTCAGGTGCATGAAAAACATGCTATTTCATGCTAAAAATTCTTTTTAAAATATCTTTAGAATGTGTCAAATGGAATTCACAGAAAAGATGACACTGATTCATTTTTGCCTTAAGTTTGCATGATCTGAAAACGACTACCCTTACTTTAAAAATTCCAATTGTTGCTAAGGTAAAGTTGTTGCCATGCAAACATATGACATGAAAACGCAAAAGTGTACTCAGAAACAATTGCCATTATAATTTTACTATCCACCTGAATAGGCATTAAGGCAATTATATAAACATGTCAAAATTCTTAATTTTTGTGTTTTTCAAACGATTTTATATAAAAGAAGTCCTAAATGTCATTAAGGCGGGTTTTCGCAGATCGCGGCTCATGTATATGTGCACATTAAAGTATATGCGTTTAAACATTGTATGAAGTAAGACTAACAATCGGGGTTTAATTTTAGACAATGTATATTATTTTCTATTAAAACCTACAGAAGGTGGCTGAATATAAGAATATGAAACCACAATAACAACTAGGAACTTTGTGATTTAGTCTGTGTCAGCTTGCTTATACTGAACATTTTTGGACAAATTAACAACAAGTCCACTCATAAACATGCACCAATCCAGGGGGGAGGGGGTCAAGGCCCCCACTGAAAAATCACAAAAATATAAGATTTCTTAGCAATACTGATCGGGATCACCTGAAAATCACAAAGCTACCCAGCATTGAATGTTAGGCCATCATCGACACTCCAGCAAAGCACCATTTAAATGGCGTTTGTCTGGCGGGCCAATGATGACCCCCCTTGGTGCTATTTTTGATCCGCTCTTCCTCTCTTCCCTCACCAAAAAAACAACCTTGTCAGAGTTGGACCCCCTCTGACTAAACTTTCTGGATCTGCGCATGTTAAGGGTATTTGTCTTTCATATTTACAATAGCATTTGAACAGAGGGTCATTGTAGAGAAACGTTCACAGTTGAAAACTTTAATTTCATTTTTTAGTGGTAAGATAATGCAAAAAACAACTTGTATAACTGTTTAACAGCATATGCAACATATCTATGAAAATTGACAAATACAAATATGGATGGTGTAAGGAAAAGAATGTCCCAAAGTAGACTTTATTGGCGCACAAATGGCTGCCCATAATTTTAAAAGTATTGATGATCCAAAACAGTGTACTGGTATAATTGTATTATGGGACAGCTAAACTGCTTCTCATACTCAGCATCTTGGTAAGAGTGCATTATGGAACAGTTTTTTTAATTTCTCAACCAACACATATGTTATGGGTAGTCAAAGGAACCATGTTAATAAAACGGTTCTTTTATACATCCTTAACACATGCTTTAATTAAGTGATAAGGAAATTAAAATACAATTTTATGTTCCAAAAGTTCGCTAAACTTGTTCTGATGCCAAAACAAAATGTATTTTTCTCCTGGAATTCAACTCATATCACACTGCTATTACAGGGGTTTCATATTATCAAGCACTATTAAAACTATCAGTATACATAATAACAGCTGTGTACCTCTCTGGCTTAAAATGTTTGTGCTTTTGCATGATACGCATTATTATTCATCATTTTTGAATTAAAGTAAGTAAGGAGGCAAATATCAGAAAGCGATACAATCAAGTACCACACCTGACCCAGGACACCACTCGGGAAAGCTACAAAAAACAATAAAACACTACACCAAGAGGTCAGCCCTTTCCCACCAGGTAAATTACAAACTGATCCAGAAAAGAAACACCGCCTTGGAACGGTCAGTAAAACATTTTTACTGAAGCACTAAAACTAGCCTTATTAAATAAAAAATATTTCATGTTATGTTATTCAGGTCTAAAGGCAGCAATATAATGGATAATCTGATGAAAAGAATGGAACAGTATGCCAATAACCTAGAAAGTCTAGTTGAAGACAGGACTAAAGCTTATATGGAGGAAAAGAAGAGAGCTGAAGAGCTTTTATATAGGATGCTGCCTATGTATGTGTGTTCGTCTGGGTCAGCTCAGTCTGAGGCATATCATCGGAATCTTTACTGTTGTTAGCCAAGGCATCCATTAATGGGTTTCCAGCATAAAAAGAGTGTTAAATTATATCATTCAATAAACTGAAGTACAGTAAAACCTGTGTAAAACGGCCACTCAAAAATAGACAAAACAAAAATCTTGATAACAATTGTTAGCTTAATGAAGGTCGAAAATATTGCAGAATGCTCCCCTTGGAGCATTCTGCAATACTTTTGACCTGCATAAAGCGATAATTGGTATAGAAAGTAAGAAAGGTGGCAAAGATCAGGAATCGATACAATCAAGTACCACACCTGAACCAGGATACCACATGGGAAAGTGACAAAAACACAATTAACATCACAAACAAGAACCAAAATGTCAGCCCTTACCCAGCAGGTGACTTCAAGGCAGCAATGAACAGACCCGAAAGCATAACAAACACAAGACATAAATAAATTAAATGATCCACGATAGAAGTACCACCTTGGAACGGTCAGTAAAATATTTTACTGGAGGGCTTAAACTGGTTTCACGGCGCCAACCTCACCCTTAGTTCAGATGTGGATCAAGACACATATATGATTGGTTTGCATGAAAGACCCCTAACTAATCCACGCATCATCTCCTAGAACACATAAATCAAGATATAAAAGGGAGATATTTAAAGCAAAGATAAGGATTCAACAGTACATAAAAGTGAATACCGGAGCAAAAGAAATCCAACAAGCAAACCAATTTCCAGATTTTTTTAAAGTGGCCGTTTTATACAGGTTTTACTTTAATACACAAATCTAAATAATATGAGCAGATCCCTGGGACAGGGTTTCTAATGGCAAGGCATAGTTCAATATATCCAGAAATCATCTTGTTAAGGGATCCGCTTTCTTTGCTTCTCCTCCGTAAGATTCATTGTGATGCTGGTTCTACTGACAGGTACTTGGGCCCTGTTAACCAGGTCACCACAACATGCTCAATATTGTAATACCCTGAATAATTCCGTTATTAACACAGCCAAAAGTTGTTCTTTTTTTTTTTTTTTCAAAATTAAGCACTCCGTAGCATAATGTTCATGTTTGACATACTGAGATAGAAGACATACTTAAGCAATTCTGCTTCTAAGACGCCGACTGTCAAGCGGTGGGAGAAAGCCTTTTCAGTTTTTGGCTTTGGGCCAAGAAATGCACTGTAAAACCACCGCAACTTGACAGTCAATCCATTGTGATACATACCACTGCAGGAACAAGTAGATACTTTTTCACTAATCGATATTTCTTGCTAGCGACGCTAGCAAGATTCGGACCTGCACGAATTTTTGAGTGTGTCAGTAAAAAACAGATAGATAATAAGATAGAGAACTTTTCAGAACACAGTGAGTTTTGAAAGGAACTGTAAATATACTCAAATTAAAATAAACCCTCTGATTTTAATGGTACTATACTGAGCGATACTTCCAAACCGCCACTCGATATTTTCTCATATATCTTAACATATATGATACATACATGGCTACAATTTACACTCAATATGGAAAAAAATAATTAAACAGAACCTGTCAAAATTTCCATTTCATAAATTGAAATTAACATGCTCAATTGGTAGGCTGTATAAAGGTACCATCGCATTTCATTTCCACACAAACGCTTAAATTTGAACTCCTCACTTAAAGTAAGTAAGGTTGCAAAGATCAGGAATCGATACAATCAAGTACCACACCTGACCCAGGATACCAATGGGAAAGTGACAAACTCACAGAAGACACCACAAACAAGAGCCAAGAGGTCAGCCCTTTCCCAGCAGGTGACCACGAAGCACAAATAAACAGACGCGCACAAAACATAGCAAACACAAGACAGAACAAAAACATAAAAGATCCACAAAAGAAGTACCGCCTTGGAACGGTCAGTAAAACATTTTACTGGAGGGCTTAAACCAGTTTAACAGCGCCAACCACTTACTATTCCAGGGACCTAAGGTGATAAACATCAATTTTATGGTGCTATAAATGGACATTATTGATCATTTTTGGGTTTTGCTTATTTAAATAGGAATTTTCAGGTAATCCACAATGTTCCTATGGAAGCCCATATGACATAAAACAACAAAAGAATGCTTTATGGAGATGACATGTTTTTGTCAACAATATTATAGAAACTTTCTGGTGCTGTAAATGGATATTTTTGAACACTATCGTGTTTATTTTGTAATAAAGTAGCACTTTTCATGCAATTCAGTGCTCCTATGGAGGCCCATATGGCCTAAAAGAACACAGAAATGTGTATGGTGATGGAATGTTTTTGTGTACAATATTATTGAAACATTCGTCACCCATAAACCGTTTACTGCACATCTATCTCGACACTTCCAACGTTCCAATGCAGCATTTATGCATCACCGCACCAAAGTATGGTGCACTATACAGGACATTTAATGACAAACGTAATATTCAGTTTTTGTTGATTTTTCTCGTCATACGAATTTAAAAATGAAAAATGACCGGCAGGTTGCGGTGTAAATTTTCGACTCTAACAAAACATGTCAAACTCTATGATAAATTATGAATCAGTCTCAGCGAGGCCCCATTTTGGATTGAACCCACAGCCCAACCCCTCTACTTTATGCTCATACAACCCAAACATTGGCATTTTTGTGATAGAATAAACTTGTTGGATAGTTGTCGATGAAAATACGAGTATACGCAAAAAACATTTAGCACCTGTGTGCCATGTGCAAAACCGGTATTCGTACTCTATCATTACGCATAAATGAACGTCCTGATTGAATCAAACTTTGTTATGTTCAATTGATGGATACATGCGCCCAAATACACTGTGTCAAATATCATTTTAAACAGTTAATAATAAATGAGCTATATTGAAAAATGTTTTGTTAACTGGCGGTTCAGAAGTTTCGTTCAGTATATATCTTTCGATCCAGTTAAAATGTCGCAGCAAAAAATAAATCAAAATGTTTATCAACGTCTGACACACAAAAATGGAAATTATTTGATTTTATCTTCTTATCTGGAAGGGTTAGTTAACCTTAAGTGAAAACAGCTCATTCCACTATTATCAGCAAGTTGGTCATCAAAACATGACACATTTTACACTAAACGGCAACCAGGAAATTCCAACGATGAAAAAACATAAAAAAATCCCAAATATGCTTATTTAACGAGCAAAGTTGCAATTCAAAACCGTTAATTTACGAAATTAACTGAAATTACCTCCCTTTGAATTAAACAAATAACCATGGAAGAACCTCCAACTCTCCTTAACCTAACATCATTTTGACACCGTTTTTGTTTTAATTTGTTGTGCTTGTGTATGACAACGATTGCACAAAAGATAAAAATAAAAACTATGGCTGATGTCGGCCATCACATGTTCACTAAATCTGTGTTTTATACCCCATCCCTTACTGAAAAAAAACAAGTGAATTTCCACAATCAATTGTTTTGATGATGATTAGACAAAATTAATGTTGAAATGCTTGTGATGATGAAAAAGAAATTAAAATTTGACCAACTCTGTTGATTATCAAAATGTTGGACCAACAATGAATTTTCTGTGTGTCTTCACACACGCTCTTAATCGATGTTTTGTGACGTCAGAGTATGTTATAGATTAATGGTTGTGGCCGTTAAAGCAATGCATACAGCTAACATGCATAACAACTTACTAGAGATTTTGCTCAATGATGTTTAAATGTGCTTGAACTGTTCGGAATTATGATGGACATCAAAGCTATTGATGTTGTGACTTTTGATTTAAAGAGTACTCGTGTTCTTTGAGTCGTCAGCGGCTCTACTTGTTATTAAATGAATTTCGTCTAGGTGCATAACGTTTCTAAATAATAATAGTTTGTAATGTAAAAACTTGTATGAAATGCGTTCATACATTTAGAACTCGCAGACATATACGTCAAGCGGACATAACTTTATTGTTTCAGTATAGTGTAAACGATATTGCATTCAAATATAAGTGCATCAAGATACAAACAAATTATATAACAATAAACTACATATAAAAGGGATACAGAAATAAGTCTCAGGATTGTTTGAACCTGTAATTGTTTCAGGTGCACAATTTTATATTTCACAAGCAGTGAATTCAATGCATATCAAATGTGAGTAAAATTGGTATTTTTCTACAGTGAAAAAATATCGTATTTCTTCACTATAGTCAGGGCCCTTAGGGACAAAAAAAGTCCCCGTGCGAATTTTGTGCAAATTTATGGTGACCTATATCAAAACCTTCAATGGAGTCTTACCTTTAATTTAAAGGTGGTCACCCAACTCAAATCCGCGTCTGAGGCTAGTTATGACGTCATAAATATGGCGACCATAATCAGAAACTGCCCGTTAATTAAAGCTATAGTTTGTGTTGGTATGGTCATATTTATCCAACACGAACGCTTTTTTAAACATAATTTCAATTATTTTAGTCGTATGATTGTTACATCAATGCTTGAACTGACTTTGACAATGACTTATTTCTTGATAACTATATTTTGCTTGCAAAATACTGTAGATTTCCTATAAATACCCAGCTTATCGGACCACCTTTTGACTGATGGCTGAGACTGTTATTGCTCCCCCTGGGGAATTTCGCAAGCTTATCCATCTAAAAGAGGATTTCAAGCTGCGTCTTTTAATAGATGTTTGCACTATGTTCGCCAGGGCGTTTGTCTCTGACAGCTGTTACATATGTTACCTTATTAAATTTAGAAAAAAAAGAAAATTAAAAGTTTGAGCTACAGAAATAAGGCTTATTATTTAAATTACTAATATGGTCTGCATATTGACTTCTTTAGCTGCATAACAATTATTTGGAGCAAAATTACAGCTTCCTGTGGTGTTATGTGCGTTACTTTAATTAGATTACCATTTAAACATGAAAATTGGACCAATATCATTTATTTTTTATGTGCATTTTCCAAAATGCTTTGATTATTTTGTACTAACAAACTCATTTGGGTGAGAGAAAATCCAAACTTTGCTTTTATACTTTAAATATAGTGTCTTATACATGCAATTAAACAACCCAAAGTCTACACCCAATTTTAAGGAGTCGAATTTGGTAGGCATCATTTAAGTTAAAATATATGAAAACATTTGCTGCTGTTGGATATCTTGCATATTTGGGATTGTCTTGCTCATATTATAGAGAATTATAGATTTTTCAGGTTTAACAACAAGATTGAAGCACTTGTTAAAGGCTGTAACATATGTTACATGACATAATAAATGAGCAAGGACATTAACTTGATGTAAGAGATGATATTTTAGGAAAAAATGAATATATTTCGCATGTTTTCCTAGCTAAAGTCTCTAGCCTTTGGCGCCTACATCTTGATGATTATTAAGCCCCTGTACCTTTGTTACAGATGTTGTGAATATTTGTTTTCAATATTTCCTAATATGAACAGTTCTAAAATAAAGATACATTCTAGAGGAACATAGAAAATTATCGTTTCACATTTAAACAGTACAATTTAGTAAATGTCCCTTTCTAATGTAAATATTCTACACCAATTCTTATCCTAGTCATATACAATATCGATTATTATTTCTGCTTCTCTGGTAAAATAATTGTCCTCCTCATCTCATAAAAACCAGAATAATCCTCAAACAAGATTTTGACTGCAATCTGAGAAATGCTCCATCACAAACCCTTTTAGACATACTCTATCGTATGCACACATTCAAGGTGCATTGAATAGGAGATGTTTGCACACTGTTAGCATGGGTGTTAGCCTGTAACAGCTTGTTACATATGTTACTTTATCTATTTGAGAATAAGAAAAATGAAAGTTTGAGCTACAGAAAGAAGACATTAAAACTAGCTAATCAATGGACATTCTAATAATCTGCAAATTACTGGATGTTTTCACTATATATGACAGCTGTTTACGGCTACATGTTGTATTATGTGCGTTACATGAACTTAATTATAATTTAAAAGTGGTAATTTTGGCTTTCGTCATTTAGTTTAACGACTGCTCTGAGTTGGTTTCAAACCGTTTAAGATTAGGTTTACTAAACATATACTCAATTGACAAATACAAAAACAAAGTTTGCTTTTCTATCTTGAATATTTTGTCTTATATAAGCTAATGCACAACCCTACCCCCAGTTTTGCAGAGGAGCAAATTTTGTTTTCGCCGCTTAAATAAAACACATATAAAACAATTGCAGAGTGTTAATATTTGGCCTTTTCCTTAAATAGTCTTGCTCAGATATCATCAAGTTTCTAAGATCAGGACACTTATTAAAGATGTCAATGTGCCATTTGTGATGTCACAACCAGGGCTTTGATCGAATTCCGGCACTTTCAGGTGCGGATATTAACTAGTTCACTAGGAAAGAGCAAGACATTATATTGGCAGGCGTTTAGCTATGCTGGAGACTCTATCCGCGAAGCATTCATTCACCGCGGCTCAGTGGCATTAAAAACACACTGTGACGGATGCACTTGAGTAATATATTTGTAAATTGTCCTGAGCTCTTAGCTCTCGTTTGTGATGTCTAACTGTGAGTTTGTTACTTTCCCATTGGTATCCTGGGTCATTGTATTGATTCCTGATCTTTGCCATCTTTCTTACTTTGTATTAGCCAGTCACGGATATTGTTCGACTCACTGCGTTGAGGTAGCAAAAACTACCACTTCCAAGAGCTGTGTTTCTCGAATGTGTCAAACGTGCACAGTAGTAGTGCATCATTTGGAAAACCTCACCTGTCATTAATCCTGACAAAGCATGCCTGCAATCATGGTTAGAAGCGAGACTGTATAAATATTGTCCCGTTATGATGACATTGCCCATGTGCGGATCCAGAGGGGGATAGGAGGTCCGGACCCCCCCCCCCTGGAAAATAACAAGTACGTATATGGGTTTCTATAGAAATTAGGATTTGGATCCCCCAGGAAAAGGTTGGACACCCCCCCCCCCCTGGAAATGATGGACCCCCTCTGGATCCTTGGTAAAGTATAAGTATAGTTTTCTCAGCTATAAAACCATTATACCCCCTCTGTAAACTGTAAAAATAAGCTAAGGATTAAATAATACTGACAAAAAATCCTGGATCCGCTCATGTTGCCTCCTGCCCTCTGCAGCTGATAAAATGTGGTTGCAGCATGTATGTATGCGAAACATTTCGATGTAAGTACAAAGCAAACCATTTATATTGTATTGATTTGTGTTGCTGTGGAGCAGAAGAGGACTCATGTAAAATATCAAAATGCTCATGACTTGAACAACTATTTTCATGTGGATTCAGATATTTCTTTAGCCGTATCAACAAGAATGCATTATTGTCCGATTTTGACCTCTGATGGATCAAAGATTGGACTATTCTACCTAGTAGCATGCGAAAGATCAATCAGATTGTAACAGTTTTCTATTGCTCGTGCTATAGAAGTACAATGGATAACTTGTAGAGGGTTTTATCCTTATTTCCATATCATGAACTACTAAGTAGACTCTTCTAACTTTTGATCCTCCAGGGGTCAAAATCGGAATATAATGAGTTTGGTTGATAGTGAATGCAAATGATTATTACTACTATCTTTTCTTTGGGTGTAGGATAAGCAGCTACAGATAAACCAAAAGCTTTTAAGCGCGACTCTATTTTACAATATTGATATGTTGTTCTAGAAAAGGGTTACAGGCATTTATTTACATTTACTATAAAAGCTTTGACATACACATATGTTCTAGCCGGACTGGCTCATTATACGTATTCTGCATCAATCGTTTGAAATAGAAAGACCCAAAGGTCATTGGTCAGAGGTCGTGGTACATCTATACAATATATATTAGCATAAGAGAATATATTTACACTGTTTATTATCAAAAACACTGTTTGTTTTTCATTCACTCCACTGTCTTTTTATTCGTTAATCGAGACGGCATTTAAGCCCCAACCTCGAACTGACTTCACCCTATCTGAATATATTTTGTAATATACGATTTAAAAGAGTTTGTATCCAGTCATGATTAGGCTACCAGTTCATTAAAGGAATATTTCCATGCGTTGGAAATGGACGAAACGCATATATATGTGGTATTTGTATATTAGGCGTCATTTCAATGACGTCATCTTTTTGTTCTGATGCGAAAACAATATAGGCGACATGTTAATTTTAATTATTTACCCCCTAAGATTTAATTTCGTGCATTTCGACTGAAATTGGCAAACAAAATGCAAGAAAGTCCTGATCGCCATAGACTACAATGGGCATACCGTTTAAATTGCACTGATACAATATACGTTATTTTGATGACGTCATAATGACGTCCAGACGTAAAATCCAGATGGAAGACCAGGTGATTTTCATTAGTTATCCCCTAAAGTTTGATTTGGTATAGGTCACCATAAATCGGCATCGAATTCTCACGGGAGTCCCGATCGCCCCTGACTACTAGTGACTGATACGATTTATATTTTCTCTGTAGCAAAACACGGCTTTCTTGGCAATTTTTATCAAAAGATTTTAAGTGAATAATATTTGTCAGAAATAACGCTACGCATGTTGTGACATCAACATCAAACATAATGACGTCACTGTTTGACCTGCGTAGCACAGCAATATACTTTCTTTAAATGCTGATTTCTTACGTTTCATTCGTTAAAATATGATTCTAAGCCATTTTCTAGGTGCAAACTACGTTTCAACCTAATGTTATACCCAATAAACACACTTCAAAAGTCAAATAGAGCAAGAAACGACCAGGGAAAACGTTAGGTTGTGTTTTATTTATTTCCGTTGAGTATAAAATTAAAAGAAAATTTACTTTTTGTCTGCAAATACCAAATGTTTCTCAAAAAGTAAATGTCCTCTCTATAGTAACATGTTTGGTAATTACAGCAATTGAGCTTGTTTGTTTGATTTTGGTAATTATCAAATATACGAATGGCAAATGATTAGACAAGGCTGTGCATTTGTGCAGTCTTATCAGAGCCTTCGCTGCTCATGTACATTTCAAGAATAGTAGTAGCACGTAAGACTCATACCGAATGTTAAGGTATCCAACCCCACTAGATAGCTGCTAGCTGTGTTAAATGAATGGCATAACTGTATCATGAACTGGCTTAATTATAGAAAATAACCAATTTTCTTACCAACATTTGTGGTCTGCTCTTTTTTCAGCGTATGTTCTTAGGTAGCCAATTATGGACCCAGATCAGACTGCTCCTAAGGGTTTATAATGTTTGTTTCTATGTTAAAATACTTGAATATATGCAGCAGCCATAAATATCAGATGACATTTTCAGAACAAAACGTATTGGCAGGATGAAGGTTAAAGCTATGTGTATTATTTTGGTTACAGTTCTGTTGCACAACAATTACAAGCTGGTTCCCAAGTACAGCCTGAGCATTTTGATGCAGTCACTATTTACTTTAGTGACATAGTGGGGTTCACAACTCTGGCTGGCATGAGTACTCCTTTACAAGTAGTTGATCTTCTCAATGACCTTTACACCACGTTTGATGCTATAATAGACAACTTTAGAGTTTATAAGGTGAGTAAATAGAGAATACTAGAGGAGTGTCTTTTGATATCAAGTTTACCAGCAAGGCTTTGAGAACGTTTGTGGACATGCGAGGCTTGCCAAGCGATTCAACATGCGTTTTCAAAGCCAAGCCTGTTTACAATTATTTAAGTAGTTAAACGTAACTCCACTGAGCATGAGCTAAGAGCTTTACCATATGACCAACACAAACATAACAACTCCTACACACCATGGGAGCAGCAACAAACAATGAAACAATGACAACAAATCATCGCCTTACAATACACAGCAGCACATGCCACTTGAGGCTTACTTTATATATATTTAACTGGCCAAAAGAGTAAGTGAGCATGATCAGGAAATACCACAATCACACACTGCAGACGAGAAGGATCAAAGGAACACTTAAAGCCACCAAATTATAGGACAAAATTGCACAGGTATCCTATTTTGCATCATACGACGTCGCAGCTGTGAGTGATAAAACGCTATGCAATAAAATCGATAAACCACTAGTATTTTACAGATTTAGAAGGGTTACGTAATGACGTCAATTAAAATGTTGCGTAAAAGATGGCAAAATCTTGACGTTTTCACATTAAAAATGTGTCTTTTACTAATTTAAATGTCCTGTGATAAATAGAATTTAACATTCGTGCTACTGTATCATTTTATTCATTAAATTCGTTCCCAAACGCACTAGCATTTTATCTTCTTTTTTTGCAACGAATTTGATAAATTCAATAAAACATGAACAATCATGTAAGATCCTCTATTTATCTCTTGATTAGACAAGATGTATTGCAAACAATTGACCTTTTCGGACATACAAGTAATAGCCATTAATAGTTTCTATCATAAGATCTCAATTATTTCCTTCCATTTTCAGGTGGAGACGATTGGTGATGCTTATATGGTTGCCTCTGGTCTTCCTATTCGTATAGGAAATCAACATGCGACAGAAATTTCCAACATGTCTCTAAGTATACGAGAGAGTGTAAAGAACTTCAGAATCAGACATTTACCAGGAGAAAGCTTAAGAATAAGAATAGGCTTACATTCAGGTACTGTTATATTCTAAGGCAGTATGCTTTAACATGCTTTGTTTGTTTTGATCTTGGAAGGGGGTTTGAACTACCTATATATGACATAGTACGGATGTGCGGCCCGAACAGCTCCCTTTTTCAGCGCTGCCCGGTAAACAAAAAAAAACCTTTTTCAAGATAAAAAGTATATGGCTGACCCAGTTTTTCACCATTGTTATATGAATGGTCCCATTTTCTGACATCCATGTTTGGAAATATTCATATTACTAGAAAAGAGCCCACGCAAGCGCGGAAATATTTCATGATTGTCAATTTACCTTTATTTTGCATTTAAAAAAGCTGAAACTTGTATCCCCCTTTCATGTGTGTTAATTTTTCACAGCTTTATGAAATCTGAAACTTGTATTGGCGATTCTAGTCGCCGAAATGACCATGGGCCCAAATAGGTATGGGCCGAAATGACCCGAAACCGGCGAGTTTTAATTTTTTTTACAAAAGCTGATACTTGTAAACATGATTATGCTTATATCTTCTCATCTTGAAAATCACTAAAAATCTTCAGCGAGGTGACTTTTACTATATTTGTTTTCCTCCAAACAATGCCAAAAATCGCTCAAATCCAGGTTCTTATTTCTGAACAATGCACTTTTTTAAATAGATTTTATTGATAGCGTCATTGCCTACTGCGTCAAGTGGTACGACCAAGCCTATCAATGTAAGCTGTTTAGCGACCTTGAAACTTAGGATTATTGAGCGTGAGTCAGAGAAAGGTGTCTTGAACTTTCATAACTCTAGTTGCCATCAATGGTAGTAATTAACTATTTTATAGAAGTTCTGTTTGTTTTGTTACTGTTTTGTGAGTCCCCCCCCCAAAAGTCTGTACTTGTTTAAAGCTAGTGTCAATTTAAGTTTATACTAAGGTCTGCTGATTATTATAGTTTAGTTTTGTGTTGGTTACTGGTACTGTCCAAAAATAGGGACAATGTCGGAAAAATTAGTCTGCAATTTTTTAAGTGGTAGCTGCCCAAACCAATAAATGAGTGGTTTTCACACTCAAAATGCAAAGAAATACAATATTTAAGGAAATTTTTGTATACCAAATTATCTTCTTCAAAGGCAAACCTGGAAATGTCGTTACTTTTCGTGGTTAAAAAACAAACTTTTTCTCCTTATTTTTCTTCCAACTTCTGATTGGGAATTTTACTGTGCCAATTGGGAAAAAGGAGGTGTTTCGCCATTGGGAGTGGGGCCGAATTTCGCCCCCCAAAATGGCCTGAAAAGGAACACTGATGCCGAAATGGTTTGGATTGATTGGTGTTTTACGTCCCGGTAAACAATTTTTCAGTCATGTTGAGACGGAGCCACTTCTTCCTGGGTATTATTAGTACTTTGGGAAGGTGAAAGTGCCTTTCTCAAGGACACTACACAGCGGTCGTGGGGTTCGAACTCGGGGCCTCTAGGTCCCGAGTCCGACGCTCTACCACTGAGCCACCGCGCCTCCATATGCCGAAATACACTTCCCTTTTTACGACCATTATAGGCGAAACGGAGCGGTCTGGGGCGAAGTATTTCGCCGATTTGCCCTCAAACTGGAACCCTGCTTGTACCTGAAAGCTAACATATAAAATTTGGGTTTGATTGGCCCATCAATTTCCGAGAAAAGCCAGTTTTAATTTTCATATACGTAAATGACCTTTAGCCAAGGTCAAGAAATGACCTCGGCCTTCAATACTCACAATTCTTCATTATTTCAGTTGGTTTCAGGTCAGAGGCTGAAATATTTGTGAAAAAATCAACAGCTTTCACTTTTTCCTGTAGAAAAGCCTAAGTTAACAAATTTGACCTTGTTGTAAAATTGGTCAAGGTCAACCGTAGGTCATCATTTGAACAAAGTATGATGGGCAGAGTCACCACTGCTACATACCAAGTTTCGTGGAAATTGGTTCACCGGTTCCGGGGAAGAAGATTTTTGAAGGGTTTTTACCATATATGGGCGTGGCGGCCATCTTGGTCATGTGACCCAGATGCAACAAACAAACTTTCGTTCCCCCTACCCAAAGAGGCTTCACATAAAATTTGTCTTTGATTGGTCAAATGGTTTCCGAGAAGAAGATGTTTGAAATTGTTGACGACAACGGACCATGGGCATCCTACCTATAAGCTGACATATGCTGCTTAGGTGAGCTAAAAACAAATTCAACCTCAAGCCCTCACCAGTAGCTTGCACCTGACCGTTCTAAGGTGGTGATTTTGGTGTAGTTCTTACTTCGTTATTTGCATACCTGTCAACTTTTTGAAATCTTAAAGAGTGAGATTGCGCGCGACGCCCTTAAAATGGTTATTTTCTGCTCGCATTTACCGCGCGGACCAATTTTACCAAATTTTTTAGGAGTGAGATTTATTTTTTTCTAAGAACCAAAAAGGGATTATTGGGCCGAAATGACCATGGGCCGAAATGACCCGGAACCGACGTTTTTTTTTTTTATTTTCTTTTTACAAAAGCTGATACTTGTAAATGCGGTTATGTTTATTTCTTCTCGTCAAGAAAATCACAGAAAAACTTCAGCGAGGCGCCTTTGACTAATAATATTTGATAGCGTCATTGCCTACCGTGATATAAGTGGTACGACCAAGCCAATCGATGTAAACAGTACATTATGCGCAGCGACCTTGACACTTAGGATTATTAAGCGTGTGTCGAAGAAAGGTGTGATGATTACCGCGACTAATAATCAGTTTTGATAAGGGATTATTTAAAATTACAGCCATATCTTTTTTCTTTGGCGAGTTTGGCGGCGTTTTCCCCATTGTTGTTTATAATATGGCCGACTTGACACAGCATAATACACATATACATATGACATATACACAAAAATTCGGAACGCTTCGGTCATCTCCATTCAGTTTGTATTGGAAACCCAATCGATCTAAAAATAGTGACGCGTGACCATGAACGTGACATACACTAAATATAGAAACATTCGCCAGAGGGCGCAGTTCTTTTAGAAAACACACTTAATTCCAAAATTCTCTAAATCTATGCTAAATGAAAACTCATCCTAACCGAGATTATCAATGAAAGCAATATCTTAAAGTAACAGTAAAGAAATCAAGCATGAAAATGACCTCGATTTTTCAGTTTATGCGGTAATTCGTTTATTTAGTATTATAGATTGCTTAGATATTCAGCTAAGAGACTAAAATTGTAATAAATATTAGTAAGCTTTGTTTACAGTCAGCAAAGAGGGTAATTAAAAATCAAAGAACAGTATATTAATACGTAAACATTTTGTTCAATCAAGTATATGAATAGGTCATTTTTTTCGAAGACCAGGTATATGATTGGAATAGGTTTTCAAAAAATTGGCCTGCACACCGGTTCCAAAATCACCCTCAAGTTACCCCCCTCCCCCGAGGTTTTGATTCTTCACACCCCCGCTGACAGGGGATTGAACCAGGAGATCTTTGACTAATGAAACAATCATATAAACAGTGGACATTTTTTAGTTAGTATGAACAGATATTTATCCCTTTGACACATTTACTTAATCAACCTACATTTTGCTAGGAATTATGTAGCCTATACATTTGTAAATGATAATGGGCATTAATTGTGGCTTATATCAAGATAACAGTGACTTGATACTGTAGCTTATACCTATAAACCAGTGTAATAATCAAAAAGAAATGTCAATTGTATTATCTAGAACCAAATATGAATACCATTATTATGTTTAACTTTACAGATGTAATAATGCGAAATAATTATGTGGTTCTTGTACTAGTTAGCTATTGATACATTTTTTTTTGTATTTTTGTAGGTGCTGTGGTGGCTGGTGTTGTAGGATTAACTATGCCACGGTACTGTTTGTTTGGTGACACAGTGAATACAGCTTCTAGAATGGAGTCGAGTGGTGAAGGTATTTAACTCATTCTGCTCCTCTTGTATCATGCCTGACATTCATCATCATCACCACACCATCACCATCATCATCATCATCATCATCATCATCATCATCATCATCATCATCATCATCATCATCAACGTGCAGGTGCAGGGGCATCTTCCATATCAGTGGCTGCAGGGTCCTTTTCTGGGTTGCTGGCTAGCGGCACACAGAGCAAACCTTGCTTTTGGCAACACTGCCATATTTGTAGCAAAGTTTTAGGGCGGGATGCCCTTCCTTTCACCAACTCAGACACTTTCTTCTCAATTTAAATCATTTCACATAGATTGCAAAGTGACAAGTTTCAAATTTACCAGATCCATTGCATTTAACTTTGAAATTAAAGAAAATAGTTTTACCCTGTTTAAGCAATCCAACAATTAATCAACATTGTATTCCCCTGTCCAGGCCTACAGATAAAAAAAATAAGTGAGTATGATCAAAAAATACCACAATCAAATACTGCAGACCAAACCACGGTACCACAAGGGAGGGCCACAGAAAATTTACAGTAACAAGATATATGTGAGGCAATAAAAGCAAAGCAACCAGTTTTCTCTTTCTCTTCAAGATGATTGTAAAACTAGAATGGACACAAAGTAATGCATAACAAAATGAAGACAAACTCAGAACTCCCCCAAACAATTGGAAGTACATTAAACAATAGATCAACAACAAAAGAACCACCGCTTTAGAACGGACAATAGCCTAGGCCACTGGGGTTGGGGGGGGGGGGGTGTTGGGGCTTAACTACATTTTACTGGCCTCAAATCTTCGGTCTAGATTATGTTGCTGTTAAAACATAAAAGAGTGTTCTTCTCTTTTTTCAACTAAAATTGAAAGAATTATCTCATTGATCAATAATATTTTCAGCACCCACAAACACCTGTTAAAATTGATAGAGAAGAAAACAATTACCATTTTACGCTCAAAAAGTTGCCTTATCTGAAATTATGCCTTTTGAAATTATGCATCTTGGCTCTCGTTTGTGATGTCAAGCTGTGAGTTTATCACTTTCACATTGGTATCCTGGGTCAGCTGTGGTACTTGATGGTATTGTTCCTGATCTTTGCACCCATACTTGTTCTATATTTTAGCCATGAAGATTCAAATATCACAGCCTACAAGATCGTTATTGGAAACGTTTGGAAAGTACAAGACAGAGCTAAGAGGAGAAATGGAAATAAAGGTTTGTTAGGTCACATATGTCTTGAAGAGAAAGAGAAAGCTGGCTGCTTTGCTATTTTTGTCTTACAGATTTATGACTTTAAAAGTACTTTGGCTCTTCCTCACGGTGCTGTGGGTTTGTCTGCAGTGTTTGATTGTGATATTTCCTGGTCATACTCAATAAATTTTAGATAAACGCATTTTTGATCATAAAAACTGTTTTTACCCATCTGTTTAACATATGTTTTGGGTGCTCAAAAGAGCTGAATTTTGATGATAAACTTCACAAAGCACACGTTTGGTCAATAACAACATTAGGATAACAGTATATTTACACCACAGAAGCTGATACAAATTCTAAGTCAATAATCATGTTGAAGCATTTCATGGATGAGCAAAAACAAATTGTATAAAACGTGGTTCAAGGACTCATTAGTAGACATTTTTCAGTTACACCTTACATTAGGATTTGTCCGTCAGCGGAGACTTACTTTTGACTTTATTTAAGAGGGGCGATGTCAGCAGTAACTGGAATCTATCTTTTTCGTCTGCTACTAAATATTATATTTTTTGTCCTGAGATCTTTTTGTACCTTAACAAACAGTGCATACCATGATGAAATGCCGCATGATGTCATTTCACCAGTTTACAAGTGTAATAAGCATGTACCAAAAAATATATTTCACATTTGAAATGCAGCCGAATATCTTTTTAAAAGCTATTTCTTGGTCCTTACATGTATGCATTCACTGGTTGTAACTTGCGAGTAGGTAAATTCGATGTTTCTGCGTCCAATATGATTATTTTTTGCGTCAATATTTCAACAAGCTCAGGTTAATGGACAGTGGAAATGCATAAGTCGCTCGCAACTTGTGCAAGCCAATATAGCTGGATCACAGAAATTGACAATCCTTCGCATGTAAAGGAAATATTGAGGGACATGGAATTCATACATAAACGTCCATATCTTCTTAGGATGATTCATGGACCAAACTACTAGGGAATTTGGGTTTCCCCTGGACCCTTAAGAGGACTTGAATATATGCACTAGTCATTTCTAACAAGAGAACAGTGGGGTTTTTGACTTGGCAGTTTTCTCCACCGTCTGTCATGTTTTACTTTATACTGCCATATTTGCCTTTGTATATCAATTGTCCCACATTTATCCACACTAAGGGGACAACGCAAAAGTAAAAAAATGGTTCATTTGCCCGGCTATATCCCTGTCATGTCTGCGGATAGGGTGCTTGGATAAACCGATTGGTACATTATACTAATTGGGAGAGAGCTCACTTGCAGTAGAAAACTGATGCTTGAGATATAAGGATCAGGCGTGTTCCAAGAGCATTTTATAGAGTTCGCACTCTGGATAGTCCCCCATTCTGAAGCCAGGGGTTTGGCCCTTTTGCAGAAAATGGTTTTAGAGAATTTCACAGGGCTAAAATGAGCTATGAAGAAACGCAGCATTAACACAATAAACTAGATTTTTCTTCCAAAAATCAAATTGAATGGCTAAAACCCTTTACTTGCATCGTCAAGTTGTAGGCTCATGCGTATTTTCGTACACTTAAGTACGACCCTGAGTATGCGAAAAGCTTCCGCCAGACATTCAGACAAAAATCTAGTTTCTAAGAATCTAAGAAACCATGACGAATACTGGGAAATTGCTTATGTTAAGTTCAATCAGCGGCAGATCCAGATGGGGTTCAGGGGGTTCGTTCAAACCCCTCCTAGTTTTTAAATATCCCGTGAAAATGAAATAATTTGCTCTCAGTGAGGCCAAATTATTTCATTTTCATGGGCTATTTAAGAAAAATGATATAAAATCAGAAAAGGGAACCCAGCACCTTTATACATATGAACCCCCCTTTCCAGAAACCTTAGATCCGACCCTGTAAATACACCAAAAGTCAATATAGTCTAACTCAGTCGATTCTAGTAATTCAAGTGTCATTATACTTGTAACTATTTTTCCACTAATGGCGACAGTTGTCATCTATTCATCAGCCACATTTTGGAACAAGATAAGGCCTGACAAAATATTGGGCTTGATCCAAATCCAAACTGTTTGGCACTGTCATGGTATTCCCCAAGGTTTTTTTTAAATGCATTAATTTAAATAAAAGGAAAGATAAAAGAAACAACAGACAATGAAAAGGCGTGCAAAATTACCCAGCATGCATATAGATCATTGTTGTGTCGATTTGGGTGAACTTTATATGATATTGACTGTTCATGGTAGTGATCATAAAAAATCAAAATGCATCATATATCATAAATGAATACAGGAGGGACAGGCAGACGGGCTAACTCACGTATGTGATTAAGCTGCATCCTATCATATCAAGCTCCTTATCTTCAACATACTGAAGGAGTTCACCAATCTATTATTATTAGTAGTATTATCATTATTTTTATTATTATTATTATTATTATTATTATTATTAATCATTATTTCCCACCTTCGAAAATGCTAAAACTGTTTAATTCAATACACGCTTAGTTGACCACCCTTAGAAATTCAGAAGGAGTAAAATATGAAAAGACAATAAGTATAATAGCTTTTAACCTCATGTTATTAATTTGCTGAAGTGGGTTGGGGTGGCACCACAGATTTATATGACAAGCTTGTCTAAGCGGTTTAACAGTACTTCATGCACATACCTGCTAGAAACTGAAAACAACCTTTCTGTAACTAGCAGAACTCAGCTCCGATCAATTAAAATTCCCTAGGAGCAGAGCAGTAACGAGGCCTTGATTTAATGTAGCTCAATGTAAGGGTAGAGGTTGTGCCTTCTGGCAAACTATTTGCTACCATGTTGCTGCATATACCATATTGTGAAAAGTTGATTTTTGGTCAGCGAGCCACCCCTAAGTCCACCCAAATGGTTGGACCCAGGCCTACAAACTAAAATTTCACTTGATATGTTTCAATATCTATCGCACCTCTGCCTGCATGCTAAAAAAAGGTAAAAAATAGTTACAATCTGACTTAGTTATTGCGAAATTATTTCATGATCAAATTCCCCAAAAGTATGGGGCCAGGTCAGGAGCAAGCTCATAGCCCCTGGATTATAGATCTGCAGTCAGACTCAATAGATTGAATATAAAAAATAGTAAGTGAGTATGATAAGGAAATACCACAATCACAATTTTGGTTTCTAGTGCAATGGTGGAGGTTGAAATTTTCTCTCTAACAGAGTCAAACCGTTGCATGAGTTGCAGTCTGTTCTGGATTCATTATGTTTGCTTCCATCATAAAAGTAGTCCAGAGTCCATTTTAATATAATCAGCGGACATATCACGTGATATTTCAATGAATGTTGTGTTTTTTTGGGCGGACAATTATCAAATTATAATAGATTTATTACTATATGGAGAAAAGTGAATTTTGGATATGATAAAGATATAATGGAATGTAATCGAATAAGTTGGACTTTGGAAAGATAAGACTTTTATATATTTATTATTTTGTATTTCTCAAAATCATAATTTACTAACGGTATTAGAGAAAGCTCACTGAGCTGCCCAACTAACTTGCCCTAAAGGCCTTCAGTATTCAGTGATCAACAAAAGCATAAACTTAAGAAGAATGTATGATTGGAAATTCGTCACGCATGATTGACTGTATAAGCTGGTACCAGGCTTTTGCGTTAAAAAATGTTCTGGTTCCCGCAAT
Organism: Loripinus fragilis; assembly: GCA_964019695.1. Classification (NCBI taxonomy): domain Eukaryota; kingdom Metazoa; phylum Mollusca; class Bivalvia; order Lucinida; family Lucinidae; genus Loripinus; species Loripinus fragilis. The sequence continues at coordinate 1,347,642 of CAXHUL010000477.1, read as the reverse complement.
ATCAACATGCTATCATTCACGGGGTCCAAGTACTGTATTCCTGATTAAAGTATACAGAGACAGTTTCGACTGCACATGATGGAGTCAGATACAGAAACAAAACAGTATACAGAATTGACTCCCGTTATGCTACAGACGTCCCAAGGCTATCGGACAGAGGTGAAAGTTCCAGTTACCCCTAGTTTTCATGATAGCACGCCTATACGGACAGAAGGAGCAAATTCATCTGAAACGCTCACTTCAAATTACATGTCTTGTAGTTACTTAGCAGTTCCTCATACTAGCGATGAAAATATTGCAGAATCTTTAGGAGTAGAATGTGAAGAGGGCCAGGATGGTAATATCTATGTTGAAAACTCTGTTTATAATAGCCTAGTAGCACTGTATAGGGGGTTGCCAAAAGAAATGTTCATAAACAGAATTCTGTTAAATGAGGCTTCATGCGAGGTTAATCTAGGCGAAATGCGCTCCAGTCTTTTTGAGCATATTAAAGAAACGGAGGATTTTCCCTACGGATTGCAATGTATGCTGAAGGGTAGAGTTTGTACAAGAAATAGTGACTCTGTAGCGGTCAAACTCGCGCATGATATACACACACTTATGGCTGTACTAGAGGGAGCCGAAAATTCAGACATGAGAGAACTATTAAGCTCCGGATCAGGCCGGAGTCAGCCAACACAATCAACAGCCAATGATACCATTGTTACGTCGGACTATTCTGTTGAAATTAAAGTACTAACAGACTCTGTTAATACTCTAAAAGCTGATATGCTGCATATGAAACAAACACAGACTGCCGTTGAGGTTACACGATCAAAGGAAATTAACACAATAAAATCATCAATATTAGGGCTAAAATCCGAATTAACGGACTTAAAAGCCTATGTTCAGACTGGGTTAAACAAAATACTTTTATGTTCTGAAAGGATAGAGTCTGAAAAGTGTACTGGGGTTACCCAATTGAAAAATGAATTGAAACTGGTGAAGGATAAAATAAGGGACATGCATGACTCTATTGAATTATTACAAATTCCAGTATCATCTGGCAGAGTTGTTGGCTCGCGTCGTCATAAGGCTCGAGGAAGGCCCAAGGGGGGGGCCAAAAGGTGACAACCTTGGACCTTCCACGAGACAAAGGTCTGACGTGACCAGCGGTGCTGCTGGTGAACCTGGATATGTACAAGAGGTGGTAGTGGACTCCAGTAGTGAAAATAATGAAAATGAAATTGAATTGCATACCTCTTACCATAGCCTTAGTCGAGGGGAGGACCAACAAGGACAGGTGACTGATGAAACCTGCCCCGGTTGGTCTTGCGGCTCAACTAAGAATAACGCTGCTGATACTCCAGATACCAACCTCAACAATGTAGGAGATAATTTGTCATTAGCCGATGGTGATGCTGATAATAGTGCACAACCCAGTATGAATGGGTACAGTGATACAGGTAATCGACTCAGTAATTTCGTGGGTTTCAGATTAAATGAGGACACTCAGGACAGGACATACCGAGACGTAGCGATGACAAATTCCGTTGGTTCTGAGCAAAGTTTAAATAACGGTATATCCAATGAGACACAGGGAAATCGCGCCTGTCATGAAGACAACGCATCCGTGGGTAGTAGGGTAAGGCCTATTGAAGCTCGGGTCACTCTCTCAAGTGATCGAGCTAGAAATATACAAAATGACGGCTCGCTTGAAGATCATGTTTATGGAAACAGGAGCGATGATGATGACGATGATTTTGTACGATTTGTTAAAAAAAAGGGCTAAACGGTACTACTTGGGAGGTTTTATGCCAACCGTTATACGGCAGGACATCGCTAAATATGTACGTAAAAGGGGACCGACCGTGACATGGATTAGCATCTGGCGTAGTAAACGGAATCGGAATAATGTCATTATCAGGTTAAATGTGGAAGATAATGACCGTGCGGAACTCTTAGAGAGTAGCTCGTTTTGGCCACTAGGAGTAACGTGTAGACCTTGGAGAGATCGCAATGACCGTACTGACCGATCAGCGAATCGCAGGGCAACATCAGGTTACCGTCGTAACGAATCCAGGCGTTCAACTTACGGGCGCTCGGACATTGATGACTATAATCCGTATTCACCTTTAAGGGACGGTATTAATTTGGACTAAAGTTAAATGCACTATTTAATTTTTAATGGACAGTACAAAACAAAACCTTAATATATTAACCTGGAATGCAACAGGCATTATGTCTAGTGCAACGTACCTAACTGATTGCCTTTATAGTAACAAAATAGATATATGTGGGATATCAGAACACTGGCTCTACGAGAAAGACTTACAGTTTCTAAACCAATTAGATAACTCATATATTTCATATGCAGTTGCAGACTTTGACCTTAAATGCCCAAGCAAAAGAAGGGTGGGTAAGGGTGGGGTAGCCCTACTGTGGCATAGAAAGTATGATAGATGTATATCTCCCTTGTCACTTGATGATGACAGGATTATTGGCATAAAATTTGAAGTTAACACTGAAAATTGTATTTATTTCATTCAAGTTTATTTACCTTGCTCCAATCATTCAATTGAGGTGTACAGGGAATATATGGATAAGTTACAAAATATACTGTACCTTTTCTCTGAAAAGGGAATTATTATTATGATGGGGGATTTCAATTCACACTTACCAGAGGCAAACTCAGGAGGGAGAATAGATAATAGAAGCCTTTGTTTTAATTCACTTCTACAGGAAAATAATATATTTTCTATAAATACGTCACAATTATGCGCAGGCCCCCGGTCTACATTTGTAACTTACGATGGTCGACATGAATCGCTAATTGATTATATTTTAATTCCAGAAGAAATATCAAGAAATATCACATATTGTGAGGTTTTGGATGATAATGCCTTAAACGTCTCAAGACACCGCCCAGTCTTTTGTACGTTTGAGCTACCATACAAAGCACTCGATAATGTGCCCGTATACAGTGGGTCAATCATGATCAATTGGCGAAAAAGCGACCAACCGTGCATTGACGAGTACCAAAATATCTTGAAAAGTAGTGAGCATATGACAAACATTACACACAGCGACATAGATTCCAAAAGTTCAATAGATCAGACATATGCCACAATTATCAAAGAACTTACAGTGGCCGCTCAAAAATGTTTTCCTCATAAATCATATAAGCCCTTTTTGAAACCGTATTGGAATACTGAATTGCGAGACCTACATTATAAAATGAAGAAATATCGTGAAGCATGGGTGAGAAAAGGCAAACCTAGAGAATCGCAACATATTACTTATATACAATATAAAATGGCCAAGCGGCAATTTAGGCACTGCCATAGGAAATGTGTTAATACCTATTTACAAAGTCAACTAGACGAAATTGATCGTCTTGCAGAAGTCAACAGTGCCCATTTCTGGCGGCTCGTTAATGCTCGTCGCAAACCTTCGAACTCGAGCCCTGGTACGCAGTTGATATTCGAGGGGCAAACAGTCAATACATCGAAAGAAATTAATGAAGGATGGGCCCAATACTTTAAGGCACTGTATACACCAACTCAGTGTGATCGTTTTTATAATCAAGTCTATGATACAGTAACGCAAGAAGTCAGCAATATAAAAAGGGCATTGCAAAATTCAACAGAGTCCCGCGGTTACCCTCTTATAAGCGCAGACGAGGTCGCGTCAGCTGTAAAGCCTACGAAAGCTAATAAGGCGGGGGGAGAAGATGGGATTGTTTATGAGCATATTAAGTACGGAGGCTGCGTGGTTTTTGATGTACTTGCAAAATTTTATACTGCTATAGTACGACAATCATATGCGCCTAAAGATATGAAAAGAGGGGTAATTATTACTTTATTCAAGGGAGGCAATAAACGGAAAGATAACCCCGACAATTACCGCGCAATCACATTGTCATCTGTTGTACTCAAACTCCTTGAGAGAATTTTGTTAAAGTGAATAGAGCTATTTGATGACATTGGTCCTCCGATCCATTACTTGCAAGGGGGGTTCAAAAAACAACAGGGCTGCCTTATGTCATCATTTTTAGTCAGGGAAGCTATACAATATGCTCAGGAAAAGGGCAGTAAGGTGTATGCATGCTTTCTGGATGTTAAGAAAGCCTTCGATCAAGTATGGCACGATGGGCTATTCTATAAATTACATAACTGTGGAGTAAACACATCTGTTTTAAGTGTTATAATAAATTTGTATACCGATATGGAAAGTTGCGTTAAAACTCAATATCACAAATCTGAATGGTTCCCAGTTCGGCAGGGTACCAGACAAGGAGGAGTTCTCTCCCCATTTTTATATCTAGTATATGATAATGATCTTATCTGGGAGCTAGAAGAATCCAAAATGGGTATGTACATGCACGGAATTTACTGTGGTAGCCCAGCCGTGGCAGATGATAAATTAGTCCTTTCCCTTTCGAAACAAGGAATGGATCGGATGATCAAAATATGTTATAACCACTCTGGTATATGGAGATATGAACTTCAACCGCCAAAATGTGTCGTTATAGTGTTCAATGAATCACCTTTGGACTATAGAATTACGACTAGAACTTGGGCTCTGGGGAATGCGTATATTGAAGAAAATATATTATATAAGCATCTAGGGGTAGTTTTGAATAAATACGGTGCGGTAGATGACAATGTTAAAAAGGCTGCGTCAAAACTTAAAGGGACTTTCTTGAGTTTAATCAACTCCAGTGTACACGAGGGTGGGCTTAATCCAATCACGTCTAAAAGTATTTATAAAGCAGTTGTATTGCCTAAAGCATTATATGGATGTGAACTTTGGTATTCTCTTCAATCAAAACACATAGACTTGCTCGAGAAGGCACATAAATTCTGTGTTAAATTTATGCAGTCTCTCCCAAGACGAACAAGTACAGATCTTGCATTTTCTCTTTTGAACATCAAAAGTATACTGTATGATATAGAATACCGTAAACTTATCTTCTTCGGACAACTATGCAACTTGCCTCCCCAATACTGTGTTAAAGAGATGTTCATACACAGACTGTTAGAGTTTAAGAGCCAACCCAGTTCAGTGAAAGGGTATTTTTCAGATATATATCGACTACTTGGAAAATACTCGTTATTAGATGCCTTCAACGGTTTCGAAAATGATGGCATCTTTATGTCAAAATTTTCTTGGAGGCGTCTGGTACGGGCAAACATGGAAACAGTCTATGAATCAGATAGGTGCCTGAAAAGTGTCAATTCAGAAAATGCAAAATCTGTAATGAGAATAACAGAGCCAAACAGGGAATATTTGCTCTGGGAAATTAGCAGAGAAATTCCAAAATATCTTCCATTTATACAAAGAGCTGTACGTTTGCTTGGTACAATGTTCTCAGGTGAATGGATTCGAAAGTGTTATCTCTGTGGTGAAAATATTTTAGCCTCAACTGAACATGTACTATTATTTTGTAAACAAACAGAGAACTTACAGTCACACTCAGACATTGGAATTGTCTTCTGATACCCATGGCTCTAAGCCAATTAACAAGAGTATAACATAACTCGATGAGTCTTTTCAAGACCTGATCCTAGTGCACTGGGAATGGCTAACCCTCTGTGGAGCGATAGCCACTCTGAGTGTATTAGGGTTGAGACCTCAACGCGATAAAGACTGACTTTCTTGCATGGAAATGGCAAATGCAAAGATCAGCCTGCGCATAAGCGCAGTCTGGTCTTCGCCTCTGTTGTTCGTTGATTGGGAAAATTGATCGCCAATCTTGTCTCCTGCAAAAATTGGCTTGTCTCTGTGGTTAGGTGATCTACTTAGGGTCTCGCTGGTCGGAGGCCCCGGAGACAGGTTTTCTCGCGGCGAGGTCGTGTCGACAATGGACTCATGGGAACTATTTCAACGACGTGTGATCCCTAAACAGCTGAGGATTCTTGCATTTTGTTTCGGTAAGAGTCCACAGCTAAGGGGACTGCACACTCACTTGTAATAAATGGTTATGTTACCACAGCGGGGTCTAAGCTCTGGCCAAAAAATGGCGGAGTCCATGAGCAAGAAATCAGTACTGGTTCAAACCAGGAACATCTCTTCTGGCATGTTTTAAATACAAAGTGTCGACTGCGACGTAAAGAATCAATTCAAACAAACAAACAATGGTACGATATAGAAATTCGACATTGTTCATGCATATGTAGTTTCAGTAGCGGCTGTGGCTTACGTGACCAACCGGCAGTTGTAGTAATTAAGCTGAAGCTGACGGCACGTGAGCCATAGTCGCAATTGAAATTCATAAGACCTTGCATAAGTAATTATTTGGTGTGAATAAATAATAAAGAACAAAAACAGAAAACACAACAAAAATATTTATCCAAAAAAAAAAATAATTGCTGTTTGTATAGCTCAGGCATGTAGTTTTAGTGTAAATATATATATATATATATATATATATATATATATATATATATATATATATATATATATATATAAAACAAGATTAAGTCTGATTACACAATTTTTTAAACATAATTTTCATATATATATATGTGTGTATATATATATATATATATATATATATATATATATATATATATATAAATAATGTCTTTGACAAGTTAAACATTGGTCGATTATATAGCCCAGGTGTATTTTGGTAGCGACTGTGGTTTACGTGGCCATCTGTCAGTTGTAGTAATTGAGCTGAAGCTGACGGCATGTGAACCATAGTCGCAATTGAAATTTATTGGACCTGACATATGAATCTATTTGGTGAAAAAATGTCTTTGACAAGTTTTATACTAGTAAAGCTCAGGCATATCATTTTAGTAGCGGGTGTGGTTTGCTTGACCACTCGTCAGTTGTAGCAATTGGGCTGAAGCTGACGACACGTGAACCATAGTCGCTAGTGAAATTTCATTCGACCTGGCATATGAATCTATTTGGTGAAAAGGGAATAATGTCTTTGACAAGTTTTATATTAGCTGTTTGTATAGCTCAGGCACGACGTCTTAGTAGCGGCTGTGGTTTGCTTGACCAACCGTCAGTTGTAGCAATTGGGCTGAAGCTGGCGACATGTGAACCATAGTCGCAAATGGAATTGCATTGGATCTCGCATGAGAAATTATTTGTTCATAATATAAAATATAATAAAGTTCAGGAATATCATTACAGATTATCAAAAGTGTCAATCTCTTACTTTTGAAAATGAAATTTATTCACGGTATCAAGTAGAATACTCCTGTTTGATAATACATCATTGGACGCACTATTAGTGCTGTATATATGTATATATGAATTATGTATTTTGTATTGCTTAATATGTATTTGTCAAAACATTGTATGCTCTTCACTTGTGGAGGAAATAAAGAATATTATTATTATATTACTTTAAAAGAAATATTAGTTTGCTGAAGATGACTTTATTAAAGCACTTCGTATGATTTCCTAACAAGAAATTAACCGAGTCACAAGTTACAACTAATTAAGTGGTTAAACGTTTCTGAATTACACTGCTGAGATCGCCCCTCCTTGTTAACGTAAGTCTAAGGTGTGCTACATCTTACAAATCCTAAGGTCCACGGTAACTGAAAAATGTCTATTAGCCCTTTGTATACTAATAGATTATTCTTTATGGTTTGATACAACAGACTTGGGTTAGTCCGTTGTACAAATCTAGGGGTGGCAGGTTATAATTTTCACAAAAATATTGCATTTTTTGTCTGAAAATCTTTTTTACCTTAACAAACATTGTAGACCCTGATGAAACTCCACATTATGCTGCATTTCATCTGGGTCTTCACTGTGCGTAAAAATACCCGTTTATGGGTTTCCCTTATACAGAGGGTTTAAAAGGGGCTAGTTTGTGCCTCCACCTTCGATAGATGTTACAGTATGCTATGTAAAGCTAAATGTGTGGATCCAGAGGGTGGAGACAGGGGGTCGGTAACCCCCCCACCCTGCCCTGAAAAATCACAAAGCTACAGGGTTTCTTAGCAATACTGGTCCGGATCCAATGAGAAATCACAAAGCTACCCAGCCAGCATTCATTTTTTGGCCATCATAGGTCTGCCAGCGAAACGCCATTTTGCTGACGGACCTATGATGGTATGCTTGTAGGGGTATTTGGATCTTATCTCTACTCATTAACATAAAAAAAAAAAACACACAACAAAACAACGTTGTCAAAGTTGGACCCCCTCTGACAAAACTTTCTGAATCCGCACATGAGGGTTAAAAGGGGCTGGTTTGCGACTCGATCTTCGAGGGATGTAACAGTATCCTATGTAAAACCTATGCATTTACATTTATTCTTTTAGGGCAAGGGCTTGATGAGAACCTACTGGTTAGTCGAGCAAACCGACAGT